>VUYV01000125.1:320642-351961 GCA_008711295.1 Anarhynchus alexandrinus
AAAAAAAAAAAAAAAAAAAACAAAAAAAAAACCCAAACAAACAAACAAAAAGAATAAAGAGAGAAAGCAGAAAAGAAACAATAAGTGTCAGAGGAAGCCTTTGGACCTTACTGTACTTTTCTCCTCCTACTACCCATGCACCATACAAGTACAGACAACAAAGATGTGAAGAACACTTTGGTTAGATTCTCAGAGGATTACTTGTTCCTAAAACAGTAGAAGAGCAGGAGAAAGGTGAAGAGGCTAGAACTCAAGATCGTCAGACACACTACTTTTAAAGGCCAACGAGAAAGGCAAAACAGATGCTGAAAGCATAATTTTCAGCACTGGAGAAATGCTCATTCATACTATGCAGTTTTACACCTGCATTGCATATTTGATCTTAGCCTGAATTCAAGTCTTGGGTCGAAAGGCATCCCCGTTCACTACTGGTTTACCCAAATTAGGATGGTGAGGTATTTTTCCCAGACAATAGGCAGTAACTTACTAAAACTTTCGACTGCCAATCACCAGTGCTTCATACCCAAGACTAGTACCTATCAATTTTCTTTTAAGATGCATGTGTCAACGGCATTCATCCATAGTTAAGGTTAATGTGTTTTAAGGCACAGATTGCAGGTGAAAGTCTGAGGAGGAACCAGCATATCCGATCAAAATGGCTAGCTTAAAACAATAGCAAAGTGGGGTGAGGAAATCCTTTTAGGTAAGAGCGGTGCCTTACTCTGCCCCAGATGTACCCACCCATGAGATAACACTGAGTCCATGCAGAAAGATAACCTGCTTGATAGAAATTGACCACTTACAGCTACTATCTCTGATAAGAAAGCCAGATACATGTAAACATTAATCTTTTTATTCTGTTGCCTTTTAATCTAAACATCTGGTTTCACCCTGCAGTGAGGGAGGAGCTCCACACAGCAACGGCACAACGCTTAGTTAAAACGTGCCAAGTACTAATAGAACATCAATTTAACATCAAATGGAGGAGAAGTTTCAGTTTGCGCAAGACTGCCCTGGGTCTTGCGGTAGTCTCAGTGCAGTAGTAGTACCTTAGAGGATCTAGAGCACAGGGTTAGTCCACGAACATGGTTTGAACACAGCTTGATTCACTCTAATCAATGCTCAGCTCCCGCTGACAGTAGCCTCATGTGGTGTACACAAGCCTGATGTATCTCCTCTGTACAGGCAAAGGTACTTGAAATACATTTCTTATGTCTGTATGAGTATCTCAAGATAGGTTTTCTTCCTCACTTACCAGCATATAAGTCTCCCAGCAGTAATGTGCACTGGCTGGTCCTATAAATCTCAGCCAATATGGGGACACCTATAGAATTTCTTTCTCCTCTTTTTCAAGTAGAGATTTTTTATGTATGCTAGCACCCCAACATTAAATTTACACAGATGGTGGCAGCAATTTATGTACCTACTCTTATGTGCTCATCTTTCCCCTTCAGGTGTATGTCACCCCCTAGTTCCCTTACAAATCAGAAGAGCATAATTTTGCTTACTAACTAAATCACTGGACTGTTAGCATGATTTAATGAAATTATGGAGGACTTTCCTAGCACAACACAAATAATGTTCACTTTGTGTATGAAATGATGGGAGGGACATGGTGAAGGTGATAGCAATCATATCACCAGACTTCAGAATAACACTCTATACATAGTGCACTGGCTTGTATTTAGTAGGCAACTGCAACTCAGGCACTTCCTACCTTTGGCATCATCTCAAAGCATAATTGTCTTTAATGTACATGTAATTATACCATGTGTAAAATGGAAATCTCTTGTTAATTAGCAATGACTACGGAACTTAGGGTTTTCAGTTGCCTGGGAAAAAGGTTATAAAATCAACAAGGAGAATCCAAATGTGTGAAAGCATCACCAGGTCTGCATGCTTCTTCAGCACTAGCAGAACCCTTTGTACTCTTGGCAAAGTGATTAAGCTATGAATGGTTATAGTTCACGGTATCACAGTACGTATTCAAAATGCATAGTTGTCACATAACCAGATTCTCTCTTTCTGTAATGGCAGCTCTGGTACATCAGTTTACCCTTTCTCATTAAAGATAATATTTGTCTTGTTAAGAGCAAGCTAGCATGTAATCGAAGATTCTGTACATGTGAAAACCTGGAATCCTCATAAATCGTCAGACCATACACACCGTTGTTTGGTTCTGTTCCTCTTTCCCATCATTCACAGAATCACAAAATAGTTGAGGCTGGAAGAGACCTCTGGAGGTCATCTAGTCCAACCTCCTGCTCAAGCAGAGTGAACCAGAGCAAGTTGCCCGGTGCCACATCCAGATGGCTTTTGAATGATTACAGGGAAGGAGACTTCACAACTTCTCTGTCACCCTCACAGTAAAAAAGTGTTTCTTTTAATTGTTTATTAACTTCAATTGATTATTAACTGGATCATTTTTTGTTTTTAACATAACAGTTTTTATTTCTGCATAAGTTCATACGCAATGATATGACTATTGAGTAGAATTAATATTGGGTGTGCTTACTAGCATTCAGAAAAAGAGAGACAGAGAGAGAGGGAGAGGGAGAGGGAGGTTGGAAACATTCACTGAAGTTATTACAGACCCAGAAGAAACAGGATTTCCTCCTAGCAGAGCTTATTTCAAATATCGGAAAGGTGAGTGTTATGGTTTAACATCGGTTGGCAACTAGGACCAGGCAGCTGCTGGCTCACTTCTCCCCACCTCCCGTGGGATGTGGAGAAGAATCAGAAAAAATAAGGAAAGCTCATGGGTTGAGATAAGGGCAGTTTAACAGGTAAAGCAAAAGCTGCACGCACAAGCAAAGCAAAACAAGGGATCAATTCACTGCTCCCCAGGTGCTCAGCCATCTCCAGGAAAGNGATCAGTTCACTACTCCCCATGGGCAGGCAGGTGCTCAGCTGTCTCCAGGAAAGCAGGGCCCCATCACATGTAATGGTTACTTGGGAAGACAAATGCCATCACTCCAAACATTCCACCCTTCCTTCTTTCCCCAGCTTTATATACTGACCATGACGTCACATGGTATGGAATGTCCCTTTGGTCAGTTGGGGTCAGCTTCTTGTGCCCTGCTCACTGGTGGGGAGATGTGAGGAGCAAAAAGGGCCTTGACTTAGCAACAACCCAAAATATCAGTGAGTTTACCAATACTATTCTCATCCCAAATCCAAAACATAGCACTATACCAGCTGCTAGTAAGAAAGTCAGCTCTATCCCAGCTGAAACCACGACAGTGGGGAAGATGGGAAAAAACGTGGATTGCAAGTCTAAAAGTGACTCAAACAACGAACATATCCCCATAGATTTGTTTCTCACTGTAACAACGTGTAACTGCAAGAGAGTTATTCCCAGCCTAGCAGCAATATATGATGCTCGGTTGTGATACTCTCTGCTTCCCCCTGATTTGCCAGACGTGTCACATTTGGCTGATTCCCCACTGAGTTACAATTTAACCTAGAGTCCTAAGGCAACCCTGCACTGAGTAAGAAGATATTCTTGGCAGTGTTCTGTTTCTAGTTAATTTAGTAGTGAAAGATAAGAAAAATAGAAACATGTTACTGTATAAAACAAGAAAGAGGGAGATGAAAAATTTTCAAGACAGTTTGTTTCAAGTATGTGACAAAGACAGATGAAAGAAATCCATCACAGATGAAATTAATCATTGAAATAATCATTATTTTTATATACAACCTAAGCATTAATTACCAGTGCAATAAGCTGTAACTCATAGAAAGTTTATAAAGTATGTTAAACTTCTACGTAAGTATGTTGGAAACAAGGAAATGGGGTGAATTTCAGAAGACGAGTTTAGTGTGCCTGGTACATATTTATACTAATCTTACTACATAGTGGAAGACTATACAATCTTTCAGTTTGGTTATACTCTGTGATGCGTAAGATGGGGGTTTTGGTAGGCATCTTCTTCCATATCTATGAACATTTCAGTCATTAACTGCATTTAAACCATCATAAATAAGAGGGTTTAAGGATATGTCTTCTAGCTTTCTAAAAAGTGAGTAATTTTTGGTTTTGCATTATCATTTTTATCTTTGAACTTAAAATCAAACAATTAAAAGGAAACATCTTTTAGAAGAATTATGAAAAGGAATAAATTTTGCTGTCAACCTTACAATTCGTAACAAGGAATATTGAAAACCTAAATGAATAGAGTAACACTCAAAATTGTTTAGGTCTTATTAAGTGATCACATGATTAATTGAAACAATGTTTGGATACAGTAAGTTCGTATATTTGGATTTCTATACTTTAGATACCTTTACACTGGCCTTTGGTGACAGAAACGATTATTAGCATTATATAAGCAACTTTCATCTTGACAGAAAATCTGCTGGATAAAGTTTAATTTCTGTGTTCAATGCTTTCATGAACTCCTGAAATCTTTTTAAAGTGACACAAACATCCGATATTCCAGTTTGCATGCGTGTAATATAGGTATATGTTATGCCTATGCACTAAATCTTAACAAATAGATTATTTGCTGAAATGAATCTTAATATAAGAATGGTTATTTGGATTTTGGGTTTAGAAATTTACTATTTTTACATATTTATTCTGAAATTCCATGTGGGACATTGAAATGCCTTTTTTTTCCCCTCTTTTTTTTCTCCAGTTGGTTTAAGAATATGTAAGATTAAAGAAACCAAAACCACACTGTGTCATTAAGCAACAAGTTGTAAATTAACTAGGTACTTAAACTAGCAGGTAATCATTTTTAATTAAGGTTTAAGAGAATGATGTGACAAGAGTTAATACAGAGTAAAAGAAAAGAAACCTACAAGATATTCTCATATTGTTAGAAAAAAATGGCCAATTTGGGCAAATTAATTCCCTGGGTTCCTTTAGAAAGATTTTTCCGAAGTTTTGTCTAAGCTCAAAGAAGACAACAGTTCTGTTAAGGCAGACAGAAGAAATTAGTACTAGCACAAATGATTTCAGACATGTCTGAAGGCAGAGAGGAAGATTAGGCAGGGCCATGACAAATGCAATTAAACTTTCAGGTACAATACATGCCTTATTGAAAAGGCTGCCACAAATTTCAATGAGGATAAAAAAGATATTTCCCTTTACCTCTGATTCATTTGAATTCACACACATGTCACAAGAAGGAGAAACAGAAAAAAAAAAAAAAGAGTCAGAGGGATGGAGGATCATTTCTTAAAATTTCTTGGGCTTTTGTGATTTTCTACTCTTGAAAAATTATCGGACCTGATCTTCATAATCTTTGCCTTTCCACTCCTTGGCTCTGATTATTTTTTCTCTCCTTGTTATTTATTCATATTTTGTCACTTGATGGGACACTGACCCACTTAGCTGGTATCAGTTACGTGTTGCCTCACAAAAAACAGCTCCACGGAGCTCATCGGTGAGGTTACCCTCTTGATGTCATGCTTTTCATCCATGCCTGATAACTAAAACCTAGTGTTGATAAGCTCAGCTTAATTCTCAAGCAGTAAGATCTAAACTTTTACACAAACACAACTAAAATGGTCTGAAAAAACAATTCACTGTGCATGCAAATTTAACCATTGTGAGTCAGGTTCCTCAGAGCTTCCCAGCTACTAGAAGCAGTGGTGGATATGTGTCGAATTTCACCGTAGCTTTGACTCATAAAAATGAATAAACCCCATCTCACATACACAGTGGAAGACAGAACTTTAATGTGCTTTTAGAATGTCACGTAAGCCACTTTACATTTTAACTTGTTTTAACTTATCACCTTATTTGCATTATTTTAAATCTTTGTATTGCAGAAGATTTGAAACAAATACTCATGTAACTTCCTTCTTGTTTAACTATTCTCAGTATTGACAGAAAACATATCTTAATGAACAGAGATGGAACAACCCAGCCCTACCCCTTCAATATTCTCAGTAACGAAAATATAAATGCACTCTGAGACAAGGTTTGTCGTGTAACATCATGCGTTTGAAACCAAAACACAGGATGGCAAGAGAAGTGCGTACATACACATGCTGAAGACTGCACAAAGCTGACAACTCCAAGAACTGTCATTATCATTCATTAATTTGCCACAAATTAAATAATGCTCCTCCTCCAAAAGTGAAAAGTTAAAAAGTGAAAGGTTAAAAAGTTGAGGAATGTACCGGCATCTTGAGCTTTACCTTCTGTTTTACTAACAGTTTGATGTTAAGAGGATCATTTATGTTAACCATAAGCATTGAATCCAATGGGACTATAATGAATTAAAATATAACCAAGGAAGTGCTACATTGTACCAAATTAGTGATTTCTTAAATCCGAGAGAAAAAGTATTTTAGAAAAGCAATTTAGAATCCCAATAAATTCTCTGCATTAATCATAACTGTGTAATTCTTACATGGCTGATTTAAGTTTACATAGGAGACCAATATAAATATTTCCATAGCACGACTTTCTAGGGAAAGGATTTTCCTTAAATTTGAACTGTACAAATTTCCAGTATGCCTACAATATCTCTGAAGTTTATCATTTTGCAATTTACGATTATATAAACCAAACTGAGTATTTTTCAACAGAAGGCTTGTAAGTGTCCTGCTTCAGAAAACATTTTAAAAAAAAATCATGTTTTGGTCATGTAGTTTAATTATGAGGAAATATATTGAAGCATAACAATTACTTTCAATGACTTTGTGGTATTTTCACTGTAAAAGAAATATTATGATAGGAGCAAAATGAAACATTCTTTATATATGGAAAAACACAGTGAAAATCCTAATTTTCTAAAGTTCCTGTAGCAAGTACTTTTTGTATAATCAGAAGGCTTTTTGTCCCCCAGGATCATATGCAAATGAATAAACTTAAAATGTTTGCATTTACTAAGAACCATCCAATGTTTAGTGCAAATATTCAATTGCATATTTTTTTAAAAAAACAACAAACAAACCAAACAAAACCCCAAACATAAATAGAAGATACACCGTCCTCCAAGTTACAAAAGATAAACCAATGTAATACGTATTCATGTCAAAAAAAATTTGAGAAAATTTTAGATTTTGGAAAGAGTGTTGCTAATGGAACATGACTGCTACAGAAAAAGTGAAATGCAAAAATCATCATGTGCATTCAATAGATCAACTCACAGCCATAAAATATACATTAGTTTAATTTAAATTTCAGCTAAACTGTATAATTCATCTCCGTAAATTATATATTTCAAATAGCATAACACCAGAGTATAAACTTCCAGAAATATATTCACACAAATGGCAGCAAGTGCACAGTCAAAAGACCAAGAACAATCTATTGCTATTAGATTCAATGTAATTAAGCTTGGCACAGCTGCTCAACAATATGCATGCTATAAAATAAAGAAGTAGGAAAAACAGCAGTGTGGTACATTCTGTAAAAGCATGTTTCAGGAGCACTTTGGTGGTATTTTCAACTCTTCAGACTTCATTGCAAAATGTTTGGGGTCCCCAGTGTAAGGAAGATGGAGATAAATTGGTGTACATTCAGCAAAGGGCCACCAAACTGCTTGGGGAGTGGAGCACTTGCCCTGTGAGGAGAGGCTGAAGGAGGAACTCTTTTTTGAGCCGGAGGAAAAAAAGAGATCTGGGGGGACCTAACATCAACCTCCTAATGCCTATGAGAATGTTCCTGAGAAGACAGAGGCTTTTTGCTGATATGATTTCTGACTGAAAATACAGGGAAAAAAAAAAAATCCATATAAGGATAATTGAGGTTGCCAAGACAGGTTGTTTCAAGTCTCGGTTAGACAAAGCCCACATCAACTAGCTATGAATTTAGTGTTGACCCCACTTTTGAGCGAGATTTTGGACTGAAAAATTTCCTGAGGTCCCCTCCATCCTGAATAATTTCATGATTCATAATACGGAGAAAAGCTGGGAGGAGGACAAGGAAGAATTAAAATTATTGAGAACTTATTTCTTTAAAATCTGAAGCATAACAAATTTCAACATGAGGATGACATCTGTCTACATTTTGCTAAAATGAATTATTCCTGTCCTGAGGGAGCAGCAACATCCATATAAAGTAAAATGAAAATGTGAATCAGACGGGAAAAGAGGAGTAAGAAAACCTGTTGGAAACAAAAAGGGACTAAACTATACGAGGATGATCCAAGGGCTGAAGCCCCTCTCCTATGAGGAGAGGCTGAGAGAGTTGGGGCTGTTCAGCCTGGAGAAGAGAAGGCTCCGGGGTGATCTTATCGTGGCCTTCCAGTACCTAAAGGGGGCCTACAGGAGAGCTGGGGAAGGACTTTTTACTAGGGCATGTAGTGATAGGACGAGAGGGAATGGCTTCAAACTGGAAGAGGGCAGGTTTAGATTGAATATTAGGAAGAAGTTTTTCACTTTGAGGGTGGTGAGGCACTGGCACAGGTTGCCCCGAGAGGTTGTTGAGGTCCCATCCCTGGAAGTGTTCAAGGCCAGGCTGGACGTGGCCTTGGGCAGCCTGGTCTGGTGGGAGGTGTCCCTGTCTACGGCAGGGGGTTGGAACTAGGTGATCTTCAAGGTCCTTTCCAACCTAAACCATTCTATGATTCTATGATTCTATGAGTCAAGAGATGATATGCGCAAGTCAGTCTAGGTGGCTCAGTAGAGAAAGGGACTCTATATAGTAGGAGCTGGGGATGGGAAGTAAGCATCAATAGGAGAGGAAGAGGCTGTCAGAGCACAAAAGGTAAATAAGACTTGGAGGAGAAAGAGTTGTCAAAGAGAAGGTCACAACTTACTTCATCTTCTGGAGTGAAAGACAGTAAGAAGGGTGATTCTGGTAGGTATGGTATTTGAGATTAGCACAATAAGTGAAACAAAGGTGAAAAACAATGTGGCATTAAGAAAAAAAAAAGAAAAAAATCAGTATTTGTGATAAATAACAAATATAGGAGGCATTGATTCACATTTTTTAAATTTTGTAGTGTCACCCACTAGTACTGATGCCAGGCTTCTTACTTATGATATGTGGAGCAATTACAGAAATTATGTCAAAACATCAGATCCAGAGATTAAGCATTGAGAAAGTTTTGTTAAAAACGGAGAGTAGGAAATATTGAGAAGCATGTGCAGTTGAGCTGAACAATGAAAGGTGCTCTATTTCTATTTAGTGACTGATGATGGTATTAATTAGAGCTCATTTTGTATTTTTTTTAAGCTATGGTCACAAAAGAAAAGTTGAGATAAAAAGTCAATCCTGAATGGCTAGTGTAAAAATAGCTTAACTGGGAAGAATTAAAGTAAATTCATACCCTCCTTACCAACTAGTCTTGAACTCCATGCACCTGTAAAATTTATCTTTTTAAATACATTAATTAGATTGAGAACAGATTTTAGTTTAGTTGTCATACGAATTCCAATAATAATTTTCCCTTTAATTTTTATTTTTCACCGGATCTAAGTTAAGGTCTTCTCTGGGATCCCAAAATTCTGCTTACTGCAGAAATCTTAGAAATGCTGCATAATCTAGACAGACCAAGAGATTTTACAGTATAAGCATATCTCTGTCCAACTTAAATCACAAAACATTTGCTGAACTAAACTATAAACATTTTTTTTTTCTTTTAATTGAGGCATGGATTGTGGTCTGAACTAGCTCTCAGACTGCCTTTGCAATACTGAGGTCACTCCTTCACTCATTAGCCAATCCTAAATGAATGACTTTTCTCTGAATTAAGTGTTTAAACATCTGCGTAGGTGAACTCTGGTGCAATTATCTCAACATGGAATCCTGCACTTCTGTTTGTGTGTTGTACAACTTTTTTCTGATAGTTTTGAGTCATGTTTTAGAAATCCAAGACCTTGTACACAACATTATATGCAGTATGTTGTGCAATTAAACAGCATGAGGCATCAAAGAAATATTATTTGTTTTTCTTTAGCTAACAGCATGTAAAAAAATGTAAAGAACAAACTTGTGGAGCTTGGTTCTTTTTAGTAGTTTAAGAATTTAAAAGAAATTACAAAGAAATGTCAGTAAACACTGGGTACTATAACGTCTTGTCGCTTCCAAATTTGAGGTTGTGTATTTTTGCTTAGAACTGATTGTTTCAATTAAGAAGTGTTCCCATTCTCACATAATTATCTCCATATAAGTTGTCATTTTACTTTCAAATAGCAGACTGGAGACTACTCAGCTCCTAACTAGAAAGAACAGTTGTGTTTTTAAGTAAACAAAGATATCAAGAACTGAAAACATTCTTATGCTGCCTGCCAAAAACACTGTAAGTGTACTGGGATTTTTAGCAATCATTCTATTGCTATCACTGATGAAGTATGCTACCAAATGTCATATACTCACATATTTTGGGACAATTCTAAGGATCTCTGATGCTGACATCCGTAAAAGAGATAATTGAAGAAAGAGTATACATTGTAATTACACCAGTTCCCTATGTTAATAACATATTAAGGGACTCACTTGCATTTTCCAAATATGTAATTCCCACAAAAACTGAATTAACTACTCTCATACTGGTCTTCACTGATATTTAAATTTATTTGTCAATCAACAAAATTAACATGATACATCACTCTCTTTCTTCCATATCAGAAGTTGCAGGCCATGCAAGACATTTTCCACAATTTTCTTTTAATTTTTCTACTGCCTTATGGCCAGGAACCCCCCCAAAAAAGTTATTTCGCAAACTATTTGCAAACTAGTAGCAGTGGGAGAAGGAGTAGGAGAAAGGGGGTATAAAGTGAAGCACAAAATCAGAAATGGGATAACATGTGTTTTGTGCTCAGCACTCACAGTGCATGTTTGAACACACCTCCAGGAAAGGCGAAATTCTGAGATTAAGCAGAGTGAACGTCAGTATCATACCCAAATATTGACACACACATACTGATTCAGAGATACCCTGTTTTTCAAAACCTGCAAGACTTTGATTTGGGGTCAGGCCTCAGAGACCTCTGTTGTCCCTGGGTGAGTGCAGCGGGGATCCTTACACTGCAACCCATCAGTTTTGATAGTATTTTATTAGCCTAAAAATAAAAACAACAAAAAAAATCTAGTTTTGCCACAAAAACATGATAATCTCTATTTAGGATTATTTCTTTGCTTGCTAAATAGCCAAATTTAAAAAAGATGCTAGGCAAAGAAAGCACACCAAGTAAAATATGACTCATCTTCCACAGTTATAAGTAATTATCAGTTTTTTAACAACTTGGGTAAGTGTTAAAAACTTAATAACAAAATGCAATATTAACACCTAGAATTATAATGCCACACTGCTTTGAAATATTTAAAAACGCATTACTAAGCCAATTTGTCTTAAAAATATTCAGGTCCACTAAGTGTATTTATCACCCAGTTTGTGAATATAGAAATGTAACCAAACCGTGAAGCCTCCTGAGACATCCGAGAAGTTTTGGCGAAGCTAGGATCAAAGACCCTCCTGCGATTTAACCTGCAGCCCATCTCGTTAGCTTCAGCTAATCCAGCCAATTGGCTAAATGTTAATCACCACTACAGAGCAGTGACTTACAGTGTTCTTGAGAGAAAGAATTAACAGATCCGTGGCAATCTGTCCTTCTCCACAGCAATTATCACACTGCACTCTTTACCAAAAGGCCGCGTCAGCACTAGAATATGAAATAACACAGTGTCTGTGAAGTGTTTCCTTATAAAATTATTGAGATGACATCCAGCAGGAAACGAGCAGTCATTTGGCCATTACCATGTCAAATCGCTTATAGAATAGGAGAAAATTACTTCAAACAAATGAGTACACGGGGGAGGAGGATCAAGCCTTTTTAGCTCTCCTGGTAAATCTGCACCTGACATTGAAGACAGCTGGCAGGGTTTCACTGCACACCTTCTAAGCCTCTCAGGAGGAAAGGATAACATTGTTGGCAGGAGCTCCTGACAAAACCATGTTGAGTGGGATGATCAAGCAGCTTTAAAGCCAAAATGCAATTTCCTCGCTGATCCTCCACGTTAGAATAGCATCTTGGCTGCACCCTGAGTCCTTTTTTGAGCCGGCAAATATCTCCTTAGGGAGAAAGCATGCATCAAACAGTACTAATAATCATGTTTTCACTGTCTCGGGGACCATTTCATGGGTGAGGAAATCTTAGTTCACTAAGACCCTGATTCCAGTAAAGCTCATAAGCTTGTGCTTAGCTTCAATCACATGAGCATTTACATTAAAATCTCAGAATAACTTGCACTTGAAATTTAACATATGCTTAAGAGATTCAGTCAGTTGGATAGCAAAGAAAAGAAAAATTGATGTTAACATTATATTAGTGTAAATGAAGCAAATTACCAGGTTTGAAGAGTTAAATAGGGAATGCCATGAGAAACTGATATATTGGATATACTGCAGTCAGAAAACACTTAGAAAGTTTCCTCTTTCTTCGTTGATATTTCTTGTTTGGCAAATGCAAGCTTCAATTCTAGAAGCATTTGCACAGACTGTGTGTAGGATTGTGTGCACGTTCACGTGTACGTAACACCAGACATGCATGCGAGTCAGGAACGCAGGCTTCTCTGACTCTGATGTGCATGAAGGTATATTCTTATTTGGATTCTGTATAAGGAGCTCAACTTCATACAAAGCAGTACGGACTAACTAGTACTGACTTTGCTGTGAAAAACTAAGTTTAAATGCCTTACTACCAACAGACTGACTCTCCTTTAGCATCATTAATTGGGGAAGGACATTCACAGTCACATTTTCAGAATTACTTAAAAGTATTATAGCAGTTATGAATCATCTTTCATGCCAAGCTTTAGAGTATTGATAGGGATATTCAGTGCGACTTTCGTACGTATATATGCCCAGTGCATTTGTCTCCTTTTATGTTCAACAGGAGCCTTGTGCCCATATCTGAGCAAAGTTAGTACTTACAACTGTAATTCTATAGCCCTACACTGGTGCTGAAACAATGTGTTCTAATCTACAAAGCATATCCATTTTCATAAGAGTTAATATATATCTCCAAGGGCTTTCCTAATTACATTAAGCCCATTTAAACCTCTGATTACTGCAGTGAAAATGTGTATTCTTTAACGGATCAGACAGAGCAGCTTCCAGAAGCAGATGAAGGTACTTAATTCAGCTTGCAGTTTCATTAATGCACACTTCAAAATAATTTAGAGACATACTCCACTGCAGCAGTTCCGCTATGTTTTATGAGATATGTCTTTACCTTTTTTTCATTATCAGTATTTAGTACTTGTTCAAAGGTAAAAAAAACCCATTATTTTGCAACTTCACGTTGTATTTTACTGATACACAATACTGATAATGTTGTATATGTTTGGGACCCGGTTTATTTGCAAAACTAGTGACAAATTCCAGATAAAAAGATGAATAATGTAATGCATCTTTGCCATACATTGTTTTAAGAAAAGGATTGCTTGCAGGTTTGCTTCTTCTCATGTAGATAGACTGCCTGACTACTTGAGGAGACCAGTTAATCTTTATCCTGGGCTCCACTTACATCTTTTACAACTCTGAAAACATCCAGCAGTTATAAAGACCCTGGGACACTGCCTGTCAGTGCTGAATCCTACAGTGAAGAGAACTTTATACCTATACTGTAAGGTAGCTTGGATTTATTCCTCTAGAAAAGGCAATAACCCTGTAGTTAGTGAAGACTTCACGTTCATAAATTCTTCACAACATCATTCCTGGCCGTAAAACCTCATAAAAGGAGAGGGAAAACATTCAGATTTATGTTCTGATTCAGCACAAAATTTTGGGAATGAATTCATTGTAAGGACTGCAGAAATTGTGAGAAGAGCTGAACAACCAGAAGTCTTGAAAAAGGTTGGGTAAACTTTCACCCCTTAACTGGTTCTCACAGATCATACATATACATGTTTGGCTTCAGATATGTGCAGGTAAATGCAATGTAATAACAGTGGAGTCAGAACAGGATAGAAATCAACTTTTCGAAGCAAAAGAAGATTGGATGCTCAGCTCCTTTATGGTTTTAATAGGCAATGGGATCCCAAGTCCAAGCAATTTTTTTAAATGTTTAAATGTCTTGTATTTACCCTTAGTTGACCATTTGGTTCTTAGTTTATTGATTTGGCTAGGGTTTTGAGTAAAATAGATTGTGCTGCTTCTAGTATTGTATCATAAGGATTTATTAGATCCAAATGAGCCATATGTCACTCTGGTAAGTGTCTGGGGTGAATTTGTCTCTGCTATGCAGCTGCCCCTGGACCAAAACATGGCACATACAAAAACAACCAACTTTTTTTGTTCAAAGGATTGAAAGCAATCCAGGACCCACTTTTACACAGACAAGTAAGGCACTCAGTGAAAATCAATTTTGATGTAACATATTAAATATGACATTATATCTGAGGTAACCTACTGTATGTTGATAGCCATGTGTTAGAGAAGAAATTTAAAACGGTGTTCTACCTTGGATAATCATGTTTATGTGGAGTTGAAAAGTATTGGCACAGATTTGCCATCACTCAAACAAACAGTAAAGTAGTTGAATTCAGCAGAGCAGCTGTTACCTCGGTAGTTGGCAATGACGAAGACTCAAGATTTTTGCCCTGCTGTGTTAACTTTGGTTTCAAAGCATAAGAGTTTGAATGAGTTGGAAATCATTGTGGAAGGACACTGACACAGGGAATGTTTATGCTGAGGAAAGGCTGTGGGATCTCAGTTGGTTTAGCCTCAGGAAGAAAAGGTTAAGGGGAGTCTAACTGCAGTCTTTAATTGCCTTAAAAAAAAGAGCATAAGACAAAATAAGACTCAGAGCAGCACAGCTAAAAGATGAGAGGCATACAGGGTGCATGAAGTGAGATTTCAATGGGACCTAAATATTAAGGAGAAGCATTTTCACAGTTAGGATGACTAAGCACTGGAACTGGTCCCAGAGATGTGGCAGTATCTCTGTCCTGGAATTCTTTTTTTATTTCTTGACCAGACAGGGCCCTGAGGATAACAATCTAAGTCTGAAGTAAGCCCTCCTTTGAATAATGCAACTCCAGAGGTCCTTTCTAGTCTACACTATTTTAAAATCAAACCTTGCAATCCAAACAGATGCCCCAGACTCTGCACATACAGAGCTCAGACCCTCCTGAGACCATGGCTCCTCATTGATAACCCTGCTTGTATAAGTATGTTAAAGTTGAAAATGAAGGTAAGCCTGCTAGAAAACAATCTTCAATCTTAGAGAGATCAGGATCCATCCCGTCCTGTAGGTTAAGCAGTAAATTAGAAACTTGCCTAATATTACCAGTGTTTGGTGTCCTCCCTTCCCCACAATATCTGAGGTGAAAGGAGGGTATTAAAATATTTCATTTCTATCTAACAAGGCCTTAGTGAAAACCTGAGTATATTATTAATAATTATATGTTAATACACTTTTGGCTAATTCTCTACTGAATTAGTTGAAATATATCTGCTATCAGGTGCAAAGACATATGTTGCTCCAAGGGGAAGACTGAACAAAGTGCTGTTAATTGGGCACTGTTGAAACTTCATTTTCCTGACACACAACACGTGGAGCCACTACGACACTTCGTAAAATGCATCACGCTGCAACTGATGTTTTTTTGGGGCAAAGGTGGAGGGGAAATGAGAATTATTCCAAATATCATATTCTCTGTTGGAATTACTCTTTTTTCAGATTTGAAGTATACTTAGAGGAAAAAATTTTTTATTATCAGCCTCTGTCCCTTTAGTCCACGTAACTTTACATGTGTGCGTATGTGTTCGTACACATACACAGGTGAGCAGAGGGAGAAAGTGGGAAGCAACCATCACTAACTTCTGTCCAGATTCAGAAAAGGTCACTCCAGTCTCATATACAGAGCATGTCAATCCTTGAAATTTCCTTTGAAGCTCAGACTGTGAAGCCAATGAATTACGTAACTTGCACATCGAGGTAAAATATTTTCTATTTGATACACTCTGTTGTCAGTCTTTTATGAAATACATGCAACCACATGTTGCCTCTAGCAAAGTAGGAAAAACCAGAATGAGTCAATAGCTAGTTTTTGGTTGAGATTTCTGTATGAGAGAAGTAAAAATAATGTTAATTTTAAAACATAATTTATTCAATTCTAGTAGTCATGATAAAACAACTATTAAGCAAATACTATCTAGTATTTCCTATACATGCTCTATACGATTAGAATATCTTTGTATTGTGATGTCTGGGCTGAATCTTACAGAGTGGGGAGAAATATTGGTACCTTAAAGCCTCCAGTTCTTGGTATGATTGGGTTTTTCAATACATTCATTTATATAAGTTAAGCTGGTGTAAAAGCCTGAGTGTAAGATTAACCAAAGTAGTTAAACTGTACGTAAAAAACCAAGCTTACAAGAGGTAAATGTATTGTCAAATCCAGGTCCTCTTGGCAAGTCAAAATAAAATAAAATAATTGTCCATTTAGACAATTTAGATCATAGCAGTTTTTAATGTCTGTCAGAACAAGTGAATGATTATATTAGCAGGAGTGTAAAATAAGGAGGTTCTTTAAAGGCAAATTTCCCCTATGTAGTCCATCTTGACACAATTTCAAAGTTAAAAAAGTGATCATTTCTAATTATAGCCTTCTTTTCAACTCCTTGTATTCCTCCAGTTTGCTTTAGGCTATTTGAATATTTTTAAGGCTGTGAAGTGTGTTAAGTAATAAGTATATTATATGAAGTTCATGTTTCCTATTATCATTTCTAATAAGTTCTCCTTTTTAAAATAGATAAATGAACAATAACATTTGTAAATTAATCTGAATAAAAACTTCCTATATTAAAATAAATAGTTCTACTTCTGTAGGAATCTCTCAGTGGCATCAGAATTACAGGTTATTACTATAATCAAATTCTATTCAGGAATATGTTGCTGTGATGTTTGAAAGTTATTCTAAGATTTCTAACAGAAACTGTAGCCATTCTGGGGTACAACATTCTAAGTATGGACTGAGGAAATATTATACGTAAATCTGAAGATTTTTTGTCAACATATATTCACATAAACCTTGATATAACATGTGTGTATTGCTCTTCAAAACATGTCTGAAAATTTTTCTTTGACAAGCTAGGTTTTTCTTTTTTTTCTCTAGCTTTTCCCCTAACCTGAAACTCTGTCATAAATAGAAGGTATTTTTTAAAACAAAAGGGGTTCTTTTAACTTTTAGAAGTGATAGAAACATGTTTCTTATAAGAATAAAAATTCTTCTTATAAGAATAATATAATTTTGGTAACTACTGGGTGGTTTTGGTTTTCTCAATAATTAAAGGCAATGGTAGCTCGTCAGACAGAAAAAAAAAAAAGGCAAATTTAAGAAATAACTTACCATTTAATTTGCACAAAGTTTACAATCATAAAGGCCATTCTGGACGAATCAATGCTTAAAAGGTAGAGTTTTACCTAACGTATCCAAGACCTCTTTTAGCCTCTGAAGCCAAAATAAAAGCTTATTATCATATTAAGATCACAACTTCAATGTAACATGTTTCAGAATAAATAAATAAATAAACAAAACCAAACTCAATAAACTTAAAATGAAAAGGCAAGAATCAGAATTTGTTAATTTATTCTTTTTTCTTTGTAAATATTTGAATTCCATGACATATTATCTTCTTGACCCTATATGAACAATACAGTCAAAAACTTACTTTTAGAGTTTGACTTATTTCTATAGAAAGGAACTCTGCTTGTTCAAACAGTCTGATTTTGCAAATAGACTCATCATTCAACAGCCTGCATGACGCTTTGTCAAAACAGACTACACACCAAAACTGCTTTGAATTTTTTATTTATAAACTCAGTCAGTTAGACACGGCTGAGACAATCAAGATTTCTGAGATACATTTAAGTATTAAAATCTTCTACTTACTTACAGACAATGCTCCAAACAAAACAAGTTCCAGCACTTGTTAAAAAAGACTTATTGTTCATTTATATTATTTTAGGTAAAGTTAGGAAGTTTAATGTGCACAAGTGATATCAAGCAGAATAGGATGGTGCAACTAATTTTTTTTCATTTATTTTATTTTTTAGTTAGCTTAATTTAAATTAAACATCTTACTACAAGTGGATATGCTCTTCATTTGTGACCATCTTGAAAAGGACTTGTATTGTTTGATTCGGGCCAACAGAATTAAACTTTTAAATCAGTGTATATGTAGTAAGAAGTTTATTTTAAAAAAAAAACCAAACCCCACAAGCAGTATAATTTAGGAAAGGATTTCTCTCCCTGTGACTAGGCAGTCAATGCTATTCTCAAGATAACAGAAAGCAGAGAGACTGCTTCCTAAGAGTATCCCTAAGCGGCTTAGATCAATTCTTTTTTTCCAGAGCAAGCTCTAGCTGCTGTTCGTATTCACATGAAAAATTTTATTTGTGTAGCTGGTTCCATTGAGTTGGATTACTGGAAAAAATTATATCTATTTAAAGTTATATAACTTGGAAGTAGCTTTTCAATAAAAGGGTTGTCTGTGTTTCCCAAACTAATGAGCAATTTGTTTTAACAGCTACTTAATTATCAGATGTTTCTTTTTAAATAGAAGTCTAATAACTCACTGAATTAGACCATAATTAAGTAAGAAATTCTTTTCCAATGGTAATGTGTTTTCTTTCCTTCTCATTTCCTTTAATTATTTCTGATTTTCCCCATCTCTTTCATGGCTTGATCTGGTATATATTCTCTTACTATTCACTGGACTTTAAACATGGTTAACTACTAGTCTTCTACAAAAATAAATAAATAAAGTTGGAGGCTGGTAATTTAAGCTTCCTTCTGCTTAATTGGGTAGCTAATGGGAGGAATTTGAATCAGAGCTACACAAGTATTGCAAGCACAGCTTTTGTATAGCTCTGCCAGTTCAAATAGGTTTTGCTGGGCACTGTAATGTTGGTATGGCCAAATTAATTAGAGAATCAACTACTTAACAGGAGAAGTAAATTAAAAATCATTTATTTCTCTGTGGAAGGGCAGACAAATAAAAATGTGCTTGTCTAGTTCCCTATGGCCCAGTAAGCTTTGGGCTATTGGCAGTTGGCATAGATTAAAGTAGCCTTCATGCTCTTAGCTATCCAAACCCATTGGATGGTTTCCTACTAAGAATTACTAAATCACAATCTGGATGAGGACAGTTCCCTGTTCTTTATGGCACTAAATTTTCCTAGTGCCTATTTGTCACTGGTACATTGTTTCTAGGGATTATTTTAAAACATTAAACACTAATTTTGGCACCATCTGTCCAAACAGAACAAACATACTTTGTGTCTTACTACAGACAGGACAGGTCTTCTAACTGCTGAGGAAATCAACTAACTGAGCTCTATTATAAAGTCACAAGAAGTCCTGAGGAACATGACTCTCTAGCTAAAGAACAAATTTAAGGACTCTGAGCTGAAGTACAGAGTAATAGACAAGTAATTTAGTTGAGGCAGTTCAGTAAATTCAAAAGTCTTGTAAGGGCCTTACCTGACTGAAAAGAAGATTGGTTTAATCTCTTTCTCCAGAGCAGAATTTAGATGGTGGGTTTGCTCGCTCATTCCTGGCTTGCAGAGGATTACACTGCATGATTTCATGTCTTAAATTGCCCTCCTTTTTGTTTGACTATTCAGAACAAATCTAACTGGAAAAGTCTGACAAACATTGCCTCCTATGATGGTAGAACATGCTGGGAACTACTGGGAGCGTCCAGTTTTGTGGGTTGAGGCAGTCTAACTGTGGACAGCCTAGTTACTGTGATGATGCTCTAAATACAGTCACGTAATTTGATTCAGACTTAAACAAATGCTTAGGACAAGACCTTCAATGAAGTAGAGCCTAATCTGAATCTCTACCTGTCAAATAACTATGAACATCTGCTCCTTGGCTTGAGGTCTATGATCTGGCTGTTAGGTGTTCAAGAAAGAACATTGTACTGCTGCTCAGGAGAAGCTAGGTATCTGGGTAGCTTTTTCTGGTTTCAGGAAGAGGTTGTATGCATTGTGATCCTTTCTACTGATAACATGCAGAGATTAAATGTCAATCAGACACTATTAAAATCATGGAACTGATGGTACAGAAAAAATTTTTCTTACCATTTGAGGAAAAGGAAAGCTACTGAGATTATTTAGGTGTCTGGAATGTTTCATTTTCTACCTCATTAGTCTCTGCAGGACATAGGAAAATAGACCAGAAGACTAGTCAAATATTTCTAGCTAAACAGAAAAAATACTTATAAATTTCACTGTGGTCTATGAAAGCTATCTCTGTACTTGAAATTATACATTTGGTGAGCATGCATATATTTTCAGTACTTATTGTAAAGGGATACAAAATCTGTTGCTGCTTTCTCACTATTAAAAATGTTTACTAATGATTTTCCTTGATGTTGTACGCCATATACAAAGCAACTGTAGAAGCTATATAAATATTTACAGACCAGAATGGTGGTTGGTACAGGGCTCTTCTCACAGATAAAATCACAACACAAAAAAATAAGGCTTTAGAAACTCAAACTGTGTTTCATATGTACTTAAAGTCTCCCTTTCCTTTCCCTTCCCCTTCTTCTTTCCCCATGGATCAAAAGCAGCTAAAACTAAATCAAGGGGACTTATAGAAATGCTAATGTTTAACATTTCAGTAAATCATATGTGATGGTGCCTAAATATGAATGTAGGTCACTAACAAAAGATTTTTTTAAAAATGCTCTAATATCCCTTAGATTTTTTTCTCCCTTTTTCTGGAATGATCTTCATTTCTCAAGAATTGTTTCAATTTAATTCTTTGCTGATATCAAAAAACTGTCATCCTTTATCATTACATATTGGGTGCCACAACTAGCTGTGGTCCTGTATGGTAAGTACAGTTAGCTATAGAGACTGGTAACTTGTCTGTCATGAATAAGTACAGAGTTTGAACCACTGCTTAAGGGTCTGCATTATAGGAAATGATCTCAAAAACATAAAATGCAGAAATATCCTTTAGAAGTCTCAGAGAAAATAAGTGGACAAGCGAGTCTTTAACAATAAAGAATATCTAGAGCTGTGGTTTTCAATCTTATTTGTGGATTCTTCTGGACAAGATGCACACACTTTTACAAAAGTATTCAGGCAGTTGGACTAGGTGATCATTGTAGGTACCTTCCAACTGAAATACTCTATTCTATTCTATTCTATTCTATTCTATTCTATTCTATTCTATTCTACACCACTCTGCTCTACTGTATTGTACTTTTTGTCAAGTTTCAGACCTCTTTAAAAAGCAGAGAGCTTGTGAGTGATAAGTTAAAATCTGGTGCAAATGAAGTTTTGTAACCTGAGAGGGGATGGAGAATGTTCTCTGTGTGGATTCTCAGAGTTCAAAATTTTCTGAATTAAAAATTATTTTGATTATTCTGTGAATTTTGATATCCTGTGAAAAACAGGAATTAATTTCTATCTGGTTCAGGGAATAAACCCTAAGTATAAGAACACAAGAACATAGTTCAAAAAGACAAAACACCTTTTCAGTGGCACAAGCTTAAAAGTCTTTCCTTTACACCAAAAATGTCAGGGTAGGATTAATTTTTTTTCATAATCTGGCTATACTTACCCCTTATTATCATCACCTAGACAGTATATATTATCCAGATGGCTTCATTTATACTGAATTCATCTTTTTTTGGTCAACATAGCCTGAAGGAATTTACTGTTTAATTCTTTCATTCTACCCTCTTTTCAAGTAGAACATTTCTTCAAAAAGGCTACATTTATACTGTCTTCCCAGGTCTTGATACATGTCTGGGATGCATCCCAATTCTTCTTTTTCACTTTCTCTCTTCGCCTCCAAAAATAAACTTGAGAATGAAAACTTGAGTGTGAGGAAGAAGTCATAATGGATTCCAACAAGTTCTGCAGTCCAGATGCTCAGGGTTTCTGGACTGCAGGCTACTTTGATAAGTGGTCCTGGACAAATGGAAAAGAGCCAGAAGCTTAAATTTCTGCCCCATTTCAGTCTGAAAAAACGTTTGGAATTTTAAAGTGTTAAGGTCACACTTGTTAAGGGAAAATGAAAACCTTGAAGTAGCAGAGATGATAGATAGGCTGGAATGGATTGGTTTTGTTTTCAAAGTCAGCTTTATATGTCGTTACAACATACATTCTTTTAAATACTCATTCTTCCTTCAGGAAAAACAAACTCATATTTTCAGAGAAAAAAAATAAAAATCCGTAACTTAGATGAAGTCATACATTGTATGACTGCACATTTTTTTCCACAGTGCATATTTATTCACATTCAAATTTTACTGTTTTAAAGACTGGCTTAGTAAAATTCTCATGCAAGGAACATCTTTTTTCTTACTCTGCTGATTCTGATGGACATCAAGTTTAACCTTCAAAAGGGTTTTAAATGTTTGTTTGCGTTTGTCATACAAATGGAGTATTGTTGCACTACTGTCTATTCTTAGAAATATTTTATAATTGGCATGAGATAAAGATTAGTCTTCCCCATCTCTGGTAGTTTTTGTCATAAAGATGGGTTATTACATTTTTGTGTGTGTGTGTAATCTATTTTTGTTCTCATTACCTTCTCATTCCTCTGACAAAAACCATGATGGGTACTGAAAATTGCACAAAATTAATCCATTACCCTGACAGAGACTGTAAAATCATTAATTTTAAAATGGTAATGGAATAACAGGGTAGTTTACTATTTTGAGCTGAATTGCTTATAATGTGGAAAAGGTGATATTATCAGATTATTTTTATAAATTATCATAGGAATTAATAGATATTGATGTTATGAGGATACGCAACACTAAGCCTGCACAGCCTGCTTATTTAAAGGAAACACCATCTGATTCTGGAAAACACAATAGAGAACACTAAAAATAAAATTAACACCAAACAGAATCAGAAAGTGTGAATCTTCACCAAATGAATTGAAAGTATAAACAGTATAAACAGAGAGAAAAATAGGAGAAACTATCAATTAGTGTACCCAAAAGCTAAGCACTGAGATGCAAAGTCTGGAGAAATGTGCTTTAACAATTTCAAAGCAGGTTTCTTTCTTCTCTCCCACATTTTACCACTGCTGCAGAAAAGATATAGTCATATCTTCGCTGCTGAGTAGTAAGGTGTTGAAGTTAGGTATAAAATAAGATGGGAAGAAGTCGTGGCAGTTTAAGCTAAGCAGCTAGTCCAACATTCCCATTTGCCAAACTTGTGGAAGTGTCCAATAGCCATCTTGAAGAACTACTGTGGATGGAATGGACTGTCAAGTTACTCCTCTGGAACTGGACCCACATTGCTGATGTAGAGGTCCAAAAGCTGAATACAGTGAAGCACTAGAATATTTATGTCTAAACTGGAATTCATGACAGCCAACTCTCTGAATATGTGTAAGGTATTAAAAAAATAGAACAGAAAAGAGGTGAAAGACTCTTCACTGTGGGATTTATTCCCAACTTCACATCTAGCATTTTCCCTCTAGTTTACAGAATCACTGAATTACAGCACTCTTTAGCTCAGAGAGGACCTCATGCGACCATCTAATCCAATGCCCCTGCTCAATCAGGGTAAGCTCGAACAGATGGCACGCAACTGTATCTAGTTGGGTTATGAATATCTCCAAGGATGAAGACTCCACAACCTCTCTGGGCAGCCTGCTCTGGTGTTTGACTACCCTCACAATAAAAAAGTTGGTTTGTATTCAAGTGGAATTTAAAGTTTTTTAATTTGTTCCCACTGCATCTTGTCCTGTGAGTGGGCACTGTTGGGGAGAGTCTGGCTCCTTCATCCCTCCCATCAGGGTTACTGTTCACTCAAGTCCTGTCCAGCTTTTGGCTTAACACATAGCTTATGTTAAGACCTGATGTTTGCTGGGAGCACTGCCACTAAGTCAAAGAAAGAGCAACATGCACTCAAGAAAAGATGGGCAGGAAGGGATCAGGACCATTCTGCAGACTGACGATCAGGTATTTATAAACATGGATAAGATCCCCCTCAGCCTTCTCTTTTCCAGGCTGGAAGTCCCAGCTCTGTCAGCCTCTCCTCATAGAACAGATGTTCCAGTCCCTTCATCACCTTCATGGGCCTGTGCTGGACTCTCTCTAATATCTCCATGTCTCTCTTGTACTGGGGAGTCCATAACTGGGCCCAGCACCACAGATGTGTCTCACCGGTGCTGACTAGAGGTGAAGGATTGCCTCCCTCAAACTGCTGGTAATGTTATGCTTAATGCAGTCCAAGAGGCTTTTGACCTTCTTTGCCACAGGAGGGCATTTCTAGCTCATGGTCAACTTTGCATGCACTAGAACCCCCAGGACCTTTTATGCAAAACTGATTTCCAGATGGTCAGCACCAGCTTGAACTGGTGCCTGTAGCTGATCCGCCATGGGGGCAGGACTTTGCACTTTCCCTTTTTGAACTTCATGAGGTTCCTGTCAGACTACTTTTCCAGCCTGCCCAGGTCCCTCTTAGCAGCAGCACACCCAGATGGTGCATCAGCCTGTCCTCCCAGTTTTGTGTCATAAACAAACTTGCCAAGTGTGTAGTCTGTCCTACCACCTAGATCATTAATGAAGGTGTTGAACAGGATTGGATCCACTCCAACTGGACGTTGTGCCGCTGACCACCACCTTCTGGTGCCCCAGGTCTCTCTTCTTGCCATTCTTGAAAATTGGAGTGACAATTGCTGTTTTTAAGTCTTCAGGAACCTCTCCCAGTCTCTATGATCATTCAAAGATAATTGAGAGTAGCCTTGCAATGACATCAGCCACCGCCTCAGTCCTGATGGGTGCAACCTGCCAGGTCCCATGGACTTCTATATGTCTAGTTTCTTAAGTATTCTCTAACCTGATTCTCTTCCACAAAGGGTACATCCTCCTTGCTCCAGACTTTACCCCTGACATTTGGGTCTCGATTTCTAAATGCTTATCTAGCTAGGAAAGACTAAGGTGGAGAAGATATGTAGTACCTCAGACTTTTTCATGTTCTGTGTCACCAGAGCCACTGCCCCATTCAGCAGTGGATGCATANCACTTATCTTGCTAGGAAGTGCCTGCAAAAGCCTTTCTTGTTGCTTTTCACATCTTTTGCCATATTCCACTCCNATGCATAATTTCTCTAGTCTTCCTTTTCCAAGTGCCTGCAAAAGCCTTTCTTTTCACATCTTTTGCCATATTCCACTCCAGGTCAACTTTCACATTCCTAACCCTATCCCTGTAAGATCAGACTGCAGCTCTATATTCCTCGTGGGTCACCTGCCCCTGCTTCAGCTGCTTGTACCTCCCTTATTGTGCCTAAGTTCAGTTTGGCTTTCCTTGCTCACCCGTGCAGGTCTCCTGCTGCCTTTGCTTGATTTCCTGCTTTTCAGGATGGGCCTTTCTTGAACTTGGATGATGTGATTCTTCCATATCAGCCATCATGCTTGGACCCCTCTTGTCTCAAGGGATGTATAGAATCATAAAATCATAGAATGGTTTAGGTTGGAAGAGACCTTGAAGATGATCAAGTTCCAACCCCCCTGCCATAGGCAGGGACACCTCCCACTAGACCAGGCTGCCCAAGGCCACGTCCAGCCTGGCCTTGAACACCTCCAGCGATGGGGTTTCAACAGCTTCTCTGGGTGACCTGTTCCAGTGCCTTAATGGCAGTATCCCATGGGGAATGGAGGAAGCTTGCACATGCAACTCTCTGACAAAAAGGCAATGTCCACACAAGAGGTATGTGGAGTACCCTGATGCAGCTGAGCTACTGTATTGCCAGAAAAGTGTTTAACAGGTTGAGGAAAATCTTTCCTGCTTCTTATATAGATCTCTTTCTAGTCTCTAAACAAGAGGCTGGATAAAACCATTATAAATACTGTGTTGTAGGTTAATGTGCATTTTTTTAATGTGTTTTTTACTTTAATTATAGCTATCTAGCTTTTGGGACATTACAGAAGTCAGCTAGAGAAAGAAAATCATTATTACTGTCCAAAATTATTAACCTAGATCAAAGCCAACTAGTGATTTACACAACTTGTTCATTCAGCAAGGATGTATTTTGTAAGGAGACAGTAGCAGCTTGGTGGACCAGCACAAGGAATGTATTCCAGTTATAGAAGACAAGAAGAAAGACAAAGATATTTGCAAATGATGTGATGGAAAATGGGGGAAAGGATATGGAATGAGGAACTCAAATCTGGTACCACTGACAGAAAAGAGGAAAATAAATGACGCCAGATGAAACCCTGTTAGATGAGTGGAGCAGAACTGTCTGAAGCTGGACGGTTTGGAGCAAGGAAGGAATGGAAGTTAAAAGAGAGATTCAAAGAGAGTTGGAGCACTGTGGACACCTAGAACCAGGCTATCTCATCTTCTTTATTTCTTCTGTCTCCTACCATCAACATCTCGGGTAGCGATATCTTCCCTTGGTCTTTGGAGGCTTTATCCCAAGCATAAACTATTAAAAACTTATTAAAATGAAGAAATAACTGTAAGTACAAGAATGGGAAAAATTATATTCATTTAGGCCATCATGAACTGCCACAGGCTCCTTGTTTGTTCTTTCCAATATGAATTGTTCCTCTTAAACACAATGTCATTATTCTTTGTTAATTCCACAGTGGAAAATGATTTGCAAGCAATGTTAGTCCTGATTAAATGGATACACTTACAATCTTTTCAGTTGCTTCCTAATTTAACCAGCTTCTTTTCCATGTTCAGATTAAAAATACAAATTTTCTTTTTACCTAATACAAGTTCTACATCACTACTTCTTTTACAGTAGCTCAACTCTTCAGAGATTCTTTTCAAGAATTAAAATTAACAAATCACTTGGAAAATTTGAAAGATGTAAATAATCACAGAAAGAAAATGATGTGCACTTTTTTGAATTTAAATGAAGAGTACTGTGCTGCAAACTGGTAAAACATTTGAGTTGCCTCATGGAATGGGTAAGTAATTCCATACATGTATGTTGTTTAAATGCCAAGGGACATTGCCACATCTGTTTCATATTATTATATTTTTCTGTAATAATGCAATTATAAAAGTGATTCTCAACTACTGTTTTGTGGGTTAAGACAATCATGAAATTCAAAGGTGACTCTAAAAAAGCTTGAGCTACACCAGATCACTGATATGAAATGAAAACTATTCTATAAAATGGTTAATAAATTCCATTATTAGAATTTATTTTATGTTGTATTTAATCAACATTTTGAAAGAAAATATTACCTGTTTAATTACCATGTTATAGTATTTTCAATAACACTCCTAAAGTAAATAAAAATTGTCTGCCTACAGTATTTGCACACTCAAACAGCCCATTTTTCAATACTGTTTTAGCAGCTTTTTTTGGTTCATTTTCCTTTTCCATTTCCACACTGACATTTTCCATTGTAGCTGTTAGCCAAACAGAGCATTTTTTCCCTGTTTGGATGAAATTGGTAAAATAAATTTTAATTTATTAGACTGTAAAGAAAAAAAAATATTTTTTAATTACAAAACTCTGTAATGTTTGGTCTCAGTCCTGCATGGTAAATTGTGTGAGGAACCTACAACTATCCAATAGCACTATTTTCTGCTTAGGGGCTTTGAAAAATGGTATCAGATGTAAACTTCATAAAACCCAATCTTGTAGGTATCACTGAAATTTAAAGAAAGCATTCTAGTTAAGAAAAAAATAGGAACAAAAATAGCATTTTTATAGTCATTACAACTTAAAAAGAAACTAAGATCTGCTACATGTGTATTTTCAATTTGCTTTAATTTCCTACTCCAGTAGTTTTGATTTTATGTCTGATTTTCACATCTGCTCCATGAAAACATTCTATTCATCTTTTACCCTCTCTAGACGTAGTATTTATATTTTTCAAACCAACTTTTAGGTGTTTATTTTAGTATAAAGAATATTTGTTTCTAAAATATTCAGGAAGAACAATCAAGCTGGACAGATATGAATTCAAACATCAAAATTCCTAAAGGTTCTTTTAAATATTGCTATACTTGAATATTTTTTTAAAAAATGTTGCAATACACCCAAAGCTGGTTTAAGCCATCTCTGTATAACTATAGTAGTAATTGATGATGTGTAAGCGTGAAGAAGGTGTGTACTGTGTTTTGAGGTCATTGTGGAGATTCTTGCCCTATCCTGCTATTCTTTCTGACTTGTTTCTCTTTATCTGAGTTCCCCAATGGTCTAAAATGTATTCTTCAGTTCCTTGCATCCCGCCTCTACTGCAGAGTATGCTAGTTTGCATCCCAGCTGCATTATAGGGTATAACAACTTCTCCCAGGTGCAATCAGAAAGTATTGGGAACGTATAGATCTAAAGCAAGGGTGTCACACAGACTATCCCATCCCCTTTTTTTTTTGGTAGGACTGAACCAATATTCTAAGTGTAGCTTACTGTATGATGTGAAGGTAGTCAAACCCTTCCAGCCCAGGAACAGTAGGCTGACATAACAAAATGGCATTTCTGGGTCAGACCAAAGGTGTGTTAGCCCTCCGTCCTGTCTTTAAGAAAGGAACAGGACGAGTATGTAAGGTTAGTTTCTCAGGCTACCTTCCTCGATACTAACAAAACTTAGTCAAGAGATTCCTGAGCAAGATTAGATAGCGGTGTATTGTATCATGCAAGCCCAATAAATCAGGTTATCACGAACTCTGCTTTTTCCATACTGTTTTTTACTGCAAACCCAGGGAAGTCTAAAGCCTGATGAAATTGTTTCATGGGCTGGTTTCATAATGCTTCAAATTTTGTGTAAGAGACATACATCTTTAAGGCTCTTGTTTAAAAATAACCTACCACCCACTACCACCCCCTATCCTCAGTCCCACAGTGTTTTTACTTGAGTGAAGTGGGGATTTTTATGTTGTAAGTCTGAGAGAGGAGCCCAGATTCCTTCTATCACAGTTGCTTATGTTGTTTCATTAAAAAGTGTACGTTCCAAACCAAACTTCTCATTAAGTGGCATTAAAATATAGCACATATTGAGTCGTTATTATTCCTGCCAAATTAAACATTTTAATATTTTTATGCTATTCAGTGGATTCTAAGGTATGGGCAGAAAGGAAAAGAGGGACATTAAATTCATGGTCATTCTGAGACCTAGAGCTCAAAAATATTTCCTTTGTGCAACTATGGCCTTTTTTCTACTACACAACTTCATATTTTTCTTCTATGTGATAGCTATCTCTGAATTTAAGTAAACTATTAACACTGTTTACCATTCTTCCCCAGAGGTAACATCAGTTTGCAGAGCAAAATGCTGGCTTCAGTGACTATATTTCTATGTCCAATTTTAATAAAATGACTACTTAACTTCAATAAATATTTTCTTAATGTCTGTCTAACATTCCCGAAAAGTAACAAGAATCAGGCAAAAATTAATAGCACTCTATAAAAAGCATGAAATGAGATTAAGATGTTTGGTACAGGAACTGTTACTAACAAATGTGATTTGTCTAATCTGCACATTTGATTTATTGACGGATAAATCAGATGTAAGGGAGATGTGGTGAACTGAAATGGATGAGTAAACACTCCAGTCGCTATATGTGTCTAGCTTCATGGCCTGTATTTATTTAGGAGGCTAGTCCAGAGAACATAAAGTTGTTTTTGAACCTTAAAATGCACGGCTATAATATAAATATTTGATGGATTGCAGATTTGTTTGATTTGCGCAGGAGGCTGCATTCGAGTGGGAGGATGCCAGTGTGTGCTGCTGAGCCAACAAGGAAAGCTTCAGCACCCCTGTGCCTGCAACAATTTCTTCCTCCGTGAGCAGCTGAACTGACTCCTGTATGTCAGCGTACAGGAACTCCCACACTATCTGTCAGGAATGGACAAAATGCCTCTAACTCAGGCCTCCTTTGTAACAGTGGATAGAAAACATTTCAGCCAACTGGTAAGCGTCATTTCCCATTATTGTTAGCGATAATGTGTCCTCTCCCACCTCTCCTCCTTCCTTCGCTCCCTCAACCCCAGAAAAATCAAACCCCAAAGTCTAGTAAACATGAAACATGCATATACTATCTGTCATTTTTGGAGAACAAATTTCTGTAAATGTTTTTAGAATAGTAGTAAAGAGTTAAAAAAAAAAAAAAAGAGTCAATTTCCCTAATACAAAGCCTCTCAAAGCATACTCTGGAGGAAAAAATAAACAAATACTCTTTTCTCTCCTCCATTGTTGCAGAAGTGGAAAGGTTGACATAAAAAGCATGAGACCTCAGAGACCACAGAGTTATAATCAGAGTTAGAATCTCAGATGAAAAAAAAAAAGTTTCTTCTTTCTATCATTCTGGCCACACTTAAACTAAGGGATCTAGAAACACTTGCAGACTTCTGGCTCTTGCCCCACGTTTGCTTCACACTAGCAGAAAACTGTGTACCTATGTCCTTTTCCCACAGAAAAGAAAGACACATGTATGGGTTAGATAGCACATGCATGATATCATGATACATTCTAGAAAGCAGCTGATCTTGATGAGGAAAAGAACAGGACCTCAAAGCATGTAAATATATGCACTAGCTGGTCAGTGTAATTGCAATCTTTTTTCCCTCCACTAATGAGTTGTGTAGAAGAGAGACTTGGTAGTTGGCACACTGTCATCTTAACAGCTTGCATCATAAAGAAGGAAAAGTGTGCGGTAATAGAAAGAAATATTTTCTCTGATGCAACTGCAGTAGGTAAAATTTTTGTGGTCAAAGACTGACTAATCCATAGTGCTTGTAGGTAGGAAAGGAAGAAGAAAAGTGGGAAAGAAGAAGCCCTGCGATGAAGGTAGCTGATACCGCACTTAACGTCGTCAAATACTGTTTCAAATCCTGAGCAACTCATCTCAAGAAGGGCACGAGTCAGTCAAAAGTTGCGCAGAGGACAATATAAACAAGGATTTGAAAAAAATGAGCTCTACTAGAAAGAAAAATAGACATTTTGAGAGAGAAAAAGAGAAAATAATGTTACAAAAATATTTTTATAACCTTAAGGATATTAAAGCAGTGAGGAATACTGTCAGTTCTCTGCTTATGATTAAGCAGTTGAAATCAGCAATGAAAATTCACCTTCTCCAACACATCCTGCTAGTGAAAAAAAGGAAACCAGGGCCTTTATAGAAAACTATCCTCAAGTGGAAAAATCCTGAATTTGATGTAGCTAATTTAATATATTTATTATTGGTCTTCACTGTATTAGGTTTTTTTACCAAAGTTATCATAGAATCATAGAATCATAGAATGGTTTAGGTTGGAAAGGACCTTGAAGATCATCGAGTTCCAACCCCCCTGCCATAGGCAGGGACACCTCCCACTAGACCAGGCTGCCCAAGCACACGTCCAGCCTGGCCTTGAACACCTCCAGGGATGGGGCCTCAACAACCTCTCTGGGCAACCTGTGCCAGTGCCTCACCACCCTCAAAGTGAAAAACTTCTTCCTAATG
>VUYV01000125.1:352024-413375 GCA_008711295.1 Anarhynchus alexandrinus
TTGCAATCTTTTTTCCCTCCACTAATGAGTTGTGTAGAAGAGAGACTTGGTAGTTGGCACACTGTCATCTTAACAGCTTGCATCATAAAGAAGGAAAAGTGTGTGGTAATAGAAAGAAATATTTTCTCTGATGCAACTGCAGTAGGTAAAATTTTTGTGGTCAAAGACTGACTAATCCATAGTGCTTGTAGGTAGGAAAGGAAGAAGAAAAGTGGGAAAGAAGGAGCCCTGCGATGAAGGTAGCTGATACCGCACTTAACGTCGTCAAATACTGTTTCAAATCCTGAGCACCTCATCTCAAGAAGGGCACGAGTCAGTCAAAAGTTGCGCAGAGGACAATATAAACTAAGGATTTGAAAAAAATGAGCTCTACTAGAAAGAAAAATAGACATTTTGAGAGAGAAAAAGAGAAAATAATGTTATAAAAATATTTTTATAACCTTAAGGATATTAAAGCAGTGAGGAATACTGTCAGTTCTCTGCTTATGATTAAGCAGTTGAAATCAGCAATGAAAATTCACCTTCTCCAACACATCCTGCTAGTGAAAAAAAGGAAACCAAGGCCTTTATAGAAAACTATCCTTAAGTGGAAAAATCCTGAATTTGATGTAGCTAATTTAATGTATTTATTACTGGTCTTCACTGTATTAGGTTTTTTTTACCAAAGTTATTAATTAGAATAACTAATAATTTACAAGAGATATTAGAAAGAAATTTTGGAATTGCTCTCATTCAATTTATTTAGATTGTATCTCTATGAAATTATACAGAGTAATGTGATTTAAGGAAGGGGAACAGAATGGCTAAACCCTCAAAATCTTTATTCTTCTTTTCCATCATTCTGATGAATCTCTGAACTTTCACAGAATCATGTAATTCCCATGGCTGGCACAGGGATTATGAGCCCTGTGTTGTCTTAAATATCACTTGGAGTGATAGTTTGCTCAAAAAATAACATCCCATTATAAAGTGCCATACCAATAAAATGTTTGTGATCCATAACAACAGCAAAAGTTGTTTATCTGCCTGAAAACAGCAGCCCATTTCCCCCCCCAAAAAAAACCCCACAAAATGAAATTGGAATAATACACTCCTTTGTTCTAGGAGTAGCTAGTGACAAAAAAAACAAGTGGACTAAATCCTTTTCTTAATCCCTCCTCCAACCCTGACTATTTCAGTCCTTGTTTTTACAATATTCCCTTCAATTGCTTGCATGAGAAGAAAGATTTCTTCTGATACTGGACTCCTAGAGTAGTTAGAAATTTTACTACTGAACTACATCATAATCCAGGTGATTCTCCCATGCTCTCTTGGCTCTGTCATAGTAGATTCTACCAATTGTGTTGCAGCAATGCTATACAGATCATCTGTTGAAAGGTGAGCTCTTAATGGGGAAAAGTACAGCAATGAACAAGCATGAATAAATATTACTGAATGCACACAGATATCTACTACTTCAGGTGTTACCATTTTACACAGTGACTTTTCAAAACAGAAGACCCTAAAACCTTTTAAATCAGGGTCTACCAACAAAAGGTAGATGTTAAAAATAGATACACTGGGAAAAAAGAGTACAGAAAGACATGAAATTGTGTCATCAGAAGTGCTTACTTCTAACAAGACCATAGGTAGCTCTAGGAGTGAATTTCAGCAGAAATTTTAAATCTGAAATCCGGCAAATTGCATCCATGAATAAGGCCATGAAGAAGGTTCTGTTTAGGTGATTTGCTTACTATTTGTCTTGAATATTACAATCATAGAATTTAAAAGCTCTCTGAAGTCATTGCTTCATCTCAAAGCAAGAAAAAGAAATGCGTTTCTATTATTGTGTTATTTAATGCACTGTGTAATAAAGAAAATAATCTTTGATGTTTTTAAGATTTTTTTGTTGTGGGTTTGTTGTTTCTTTTTTTTTTTTTTTTTTTTTTTTTTTTTTNTTTTTTTTTTTGAATGGTGTTTGTGCCTGGTTTAAATTAACTTAATGATGCAATCCGAGCAGATTTGGACTTCTAATTAAGGTCCAAAGGCTTTGGACTTCAACTTAAAAAGTTGTGTTCAGACACGAGAACAACAGGAACAAAAAGAAAGACAAGAGAAACATTAATTAAGAGAGCACTGTTCCATAACCTCCAGAAGAACTTCCAGTAGCAATTTAAGTTTACTCTTCCTGGTGGAAAGATACGAGTGAGATTTCTAACTCAAAGGACTTACTGTCAAGGTTTGAGGTGTTTATATTGTTTATTTGTATGCTTAATTTTATTCTTTGTTTCTCTTAAGGTTAGAAAATATTCTTTTTGTTCTAAAAGTATTTTGTTAATTAATATGTTTGGAGTCCATAAGTTAGTAGAAGGTATGGGGTTTTTTTCTACGTTTGGGGATGAAAAGAACAGGTAAATCTATCTCACATAGAGCAATACAGTGCACAAGCCCAAACTCTACTGTGCTCAATTCAAAACTGGAAACAATAGAGTCAGATTAACAATTTTTATTTTTTTTTTCAATACGACCAGATTGCTTTTAGATTGGAATACAAATGCTGTAGTGGGCTCTGTAAATATATCAGCTTGGGTGTGTGCTAATTTATTCATCTCATCCATTGTAGTTGTTTCAGTTACTTGGCAAAGTGTATGCTATGCAAATTTACATTCCCCATTATCTCATTGACCAAGAACACAAGGGGATAAAGGCTAGACTTAAGCAGAAGGTAACACCTTTATTAAGCTAATAGTGGGGAGGGACACTTTCTGACAGTGATTTGATGCTATTCTGTATGCATCTTATCATATCAAAAATTCCAGTGCTGCAATATGAACATTATTGATGTGTCAGAGGAATTTCTTAATGCATTCAATTACAAATGGTTAAACATCTGTTATCTTTTGTGCATAAAAATTTCTGACTGTGGCCTGCTTCCATTTTTTCATGGTTTTTTTTTTTTTTAAGAAGCTTGTTAACAGAACATTCCCATTATGGCAGTGAGGTATGTGCCATATATAATCTGTTTAGAATAAATATTTTCTTTTAGCAGTCACGTTAAACATTATGGCTGGCAGAATATTTTTTTTTCCTCAGTGTCAATGGAATATAGAAAACCTCAGTTATAGTCAAAAGTTAAAAATCATTGTTGTCAGAATTGCAATTTTTGACTCTGAAAACTGACCTGAAAGTCTTTCCACTTTTTCCACACCCAATATTTTTCTTTTTTTTAAATTCCATTTTCATGACAGCCATATTTATATTAATACAAAACTTACATTAGTATTTCTACAGAAGCAATGAATACCAGAAAGAGTGTGTGTAACTTAGCAGGGTTATTGTGGTCTGTCACTAACAATCACATTTTGCCTAGACATTTGACAGCTTGATAAGACCTTTTAGAGCTGCAGAGTGCATGTACTCTCCTTCCAAAACTGCCTAATTCTTTGACATTGTCAAATACTATTATTTTACACTTGTAAGTGTCCTTGGTATTAGCATAACTAGTTAATAATGTTCCACTGATGAAGGCGCATATATTTTCATTTAAAAATAGCAAGCAGACTACAGTAATGAAAGAATGCTTAGCCTTTCTGTTGTCCAAAAATCTCCCAAGTAAGGAAAATAAAATTCTTTTTCTCATCACTTGGCCTTATCACTGTGATGGGAGTTCCTGTTCTTCTTCCTAGATGTTTTCTTCAGTTGATTTCTCATGTTTAATGACTACTCTGAACTCTCTTCTGAAGTTTACGTATACATAGATACTCAAGGTATATTAGTAAATAAATATGTGAACAGAACTACACAAACCTGGAAATATCCAGGTTTAAAGAGCCATTGCATTTCCATCAAAACGAGAATCTCTATGCATCTAATTTGTGTTCATGCTTAAGAATAAGTCTGAATGCTTACATTATTGAAATTTTATTCAGACTCTTGAAAAAGCTTAAATACTATAAATATTCTCTTCTTCTATTTCATTGTATTTATACAACATTCTCCTGGCCAAACCATGCAAAGACACTATCAGTTCCAATAGTCTAACATCTCTATAATTCCAAAGAAATATAATCTTATGAATACCCTTTCTCTTTATTTAAATCAGCTATAACAACCCTCTTCTCTGCAGGTGAGTAAAAATACATTCTGAAAGACCAGTTTTGAAAGGTCAGATATTTGCAAATGAAGGCCAATTGTGGCAGTCTACTTACTAACTCTCTTCATATTTTTCACGCCAAATACATCATTTGAGAATTAGACAGTGATAGTTATTCAAATTTTCATCTTGATTCATTAAATATATGAAGGAAAATTCAGACTTTTTAAAGGAGACATAGCAGATAAAAGTACAAAGATGGTAACATCAGAATTAGAATTGAGGGAGAAAAGAATAATACATTAGTTTTTGATTCTTTGTTGTCCTTGCTCTGGTCTGATTAGGAAAATTTTTGAAATACTGCTACTCAAAGGATGAGAGAAAAAAAATAAAACAGATCATATACTATAATGATAAATATTGTAGGTACATTTTTTTAGATTAAATTAATTAATCTATGAACGATACCTGTTGGGATTGTTACAGAAATTTGAGAACAACTACCCAAAATAACTCCACAACAGCCAGTATATAAGTTTAAAAAAAAAAAAAAAAGAGTCAGTTTGTTCATTCAGTATAGTTTCTCACAGAATTTCAGGGAGAAATGCACGTACTGTAGTTGCACGTGCACAAAATGATTGTTCAAAGAACGTGATAACTATCTAAAAGATGTAGTCTGCATGTGCTCAGTGTGTGTCAGAATGAAACACCAGGGCACAAACAGCAGAGATTCATAACCACTGGGCTGATGAAAAGCCTTTTCCCTTTAAAATGAAAAGTAATGAGGGCTTGGCTTCTTGCAGATCACTTAGTTTAAAAAGCTCTGTATAGTTCCTATTTTAAAATCCTTTGTTCCCGAATAAAACAAGACATCCGTGTGAAGGCATCCTACCTAGACCAAGAACCTTGAGATTAAAGTCTCCACCTGTTTCCTTAAAATAAGCGTATCAGGGTCTTGGTCTCCAAAGCCAAAGATTTTAGATGCAGAGTAATAAAACTAGAAAAGAGTAGAGCAAGTGTACTGAGACAAAGTAGACAATGGGTTTGAACAAGGGTCTGACCTTTCCAATGGTATCCTTGTAGGGTGGACTTTGTTGTCCCACCCTGTCCTGTTGCCTTGCTTTTCAGCCCATCAGCTTTTGAAGGGCTTTCTAGGTTAGAAAAAAAATCATCATTTTTCCCCCTTCCTATCCATTCCCACAGGTGTCCAGAAAAGGCTCCTTTCCATTACTCTGAAGTTTGTCTCCTTGTTGCAAGCAAACTTTCCTCCTTTCTGCAGGGTCCCCAAATAACAACATGTTTTTGACTCCCTGTGTGCTTCTCCTCTTGCCTGTCTTGGACAGTATTCTAGGGGGTGCTCTCAGCAGAGCTCACACACTTCCAGGAAAGACTTAAAACACTGGTGAATTTCACAGAGAATTGCTTTGGGATCACATCACATCATTTAATCAATTATTTATTTTTAAGAAAAAAGCTTCCTGGTGCAAAATTTTTCTTTCGTCTTTGTCCCTTGAAAAGCAGCCCAATGCCCTCTTTTAAGACAATATAGTGAAAGTTGATGCTATGGGTTATTTCAAAAAACACTTATTTTGTTTTTGTGGTTGCATATTTTTTGAGTTTTCTCTGATATAATTGCATTACTGCAAGGGTCTTTGTGGTTCTTTCCTTTGGCAATTGTATGCATAAGTCATTACTATATGCCATTCCCAGTCAGATTTTTAGAAGAAAAAATATGTTGGATTTTATTTTCCACAATAACAATGTTCTGTTAACATTAATGAATATACTTGAAATTCTACTGTTACTGAACTCTTTAGCTGTCACATTGCTTCTGAAAACTTTTCTAGTTAGCATAGGAGAAAAATAACACCTATATAAAGAGATTAACTTTTGTCCCCTTGGCTTGACTTGTTCTGTGATTCCATTTAAAATAAGGAAATACCTATCTTCTTCAAAGCATGTAACCATGTAAGTAAAAATGTCAAGCATTTCAAAATTCCATAAAACAATTATATATGTAATATCTAAAACTGAAAAAGCTGAAAAAATCTGCATCAACTGTTTTTGGTTTTCAGAATTTTAAGATTCTACCTTTTGGGAAAAATAGAATTAAATCACTTATTCTTAGTAGTCTGTAACCCTACTGATGACAAACTTTGAAATATAGGTAATATCTGAAGGACATGGTTTAGTGGTGGACTTGGTAATGCTAGGTTAACTGTTGGACTTGATGACCTTAAAGGTCTCTTCCAACCAAAACAATTCTATGATTCTAAGGTTTTATCTAGGAAAAAGCAAGCAAAATTAAACAATTGTAGAAGGGTCTGTTTCAGACCTATAGAATATATATAGGATTATAAATGAAACAAAAAAAAAGAAAGTCTGTTGGTAGTAAAGATCTCTCTTTCTTCACAGAAAGATCACATATCCCTCTTTAAATAATAATAAATTATTAAATATTTACTTACACCTTCCCTAAATATAATCTTCTGAAAAAATTGATATCTGGATGAAATCTGTAAGTCAAGTGGGTTTTGGGGTCTCCTTTTAAATTTTTTAAAATTCCATGAATAACATATGAGAATTAGTAGAGTATGCAATCAATTAATTTTACAAATTACTGTGTGGCACAACGGTTTAATAAGCAACACCTAGAATGTTTCCATATGTTTTAAAGCTCTGCACCAACAGCATTGAACACCATCACACTCAGCATGAGCCCCAGCCACATCAACAAACTGAGACCTCAGATCAAGCTTCACTGAAACCAATAGAAGACCACCCCAGTCCTTCTGTGGGTTTTGTAGAGTATATCCAGGAAAATGAGATTTCTCTTTGAGATAGCCACGGAAGTTGGTATCTAACATGCTTTCATCAAGGAGTTTTGTATCGATTGTCTGGTCCTCCTAATTCCTCTGAAGAGTATGGATAATTTTTGCAAACAGCAGTTAATTACTTGCCTAACTGTACTGTTCTACACACGAAGGTCCTTAGTTTGAGCACACATATGTCTTCTTGAGTACATAAACTCAGGGCAGTGAATAGGAAAAATACAATAGGTTAACTTTTCTTCTTTATATTAGATATCAATGCCCAAAGACTCTCAGTGGCTTTTACACGGCATGATATGGCAATCCATTTTGTATTTTCTTGTTGTTTTAAGCAATTGATAAACAAACCCAGTTTCATTAAGATATGGATGTTATTTTCTGTATTACCTAAAAGAAATACATTTCTCCTCTGTATTAAGGATGAGAAAACAAATGAAGTATGTGTTTCTGCAAGAGTACAATTGAAATTTAAGAGCAGCTAAATAATTTCTTTACCAGATCTGATAGCTGAAGCTACTGAAGCAAATAAAATTTAATTTGGAAGTAGAATTTTCAAGAATTAAACTTACAGAATTTTAACACAGAGACTATGCTGAAACTGAGGGTTATGGTGCAACTGAGAGACGTTATGCTGATAGATACAGTGCATTGTAAATCTAAATGAACTTTGTATATCAAAACATCCTTAGTACAATCCAAGTTCATTGCATCAAGAGTTACATCCAACAGCACAATGGTATGATCTGCCATCCACACGGTATTAGATGTTTATCAGTATGTCCAGAATGGGGACAGGAGCAGCTATTTCCAGCAGACACTACTCTAACAACAAATACTCATTCTTGTGACATAGTCAAAATATCTTCTGCCCTGGAAAATACGCATTTTCTAGGTTCCCACTTGGCCTGGAAATAAGAACGGTTTTCACCAGCTTGCTTCACCTGACAGCTTCTTGTATGTCCATGAATGCATTCTTTTTCATGTGTGGCAACACAAGGGTTTATGTGGGAGTACTCTGCAATTCTTTCTTGCCTGCAATTTGTACACACCAAGTTTCTTTCCACAGCCACAGCAGGAGAATGGATGGTAATAAAGGTCTTCTTAATAAGTCACATAAAATGGTTTCTTTTGGTTCAAATATTTTCGGTAAAAATGTGAAACTCTGTTGACATCAGCTGAATTTCTCTCTTATTCATTAGGTAATGTGAAGACAATTAGGCCTCCACATATTGGCAGTCAGACGTTCCCCCTCTCAAAAAGTTAATGCATAGATATCATTGTAAATAATTATTAAGATTTCAAAAGACTGTAAATCTCATGTTAAGAGTATATTTCATTTCATTTTCTCAGCAAGAGTTGCAACGTAGTATAAATTGTGCCAGATTACTATTTTTTGTAGTGGAAATTAGACAGTTTACACTAGCTATAGCTCTGACTGAGACTATTGATAATGTATATTAAAGATATTTTTGTGTATGTATATATATGTTAACACATATATGTATATGTTAACTCAGGATTTGCCAACAAGTATCTAATCTGAGTATCAAACATCACATATTTCCTACACGTATATCAGATCAACAGTTTTCCCTTCCAGAATCAAAACAGATCACTTTTGTTCCCTGACAAGCCTAAAAGTCAAATTCTATTAAGGGAGTTCCAATGAACTCAAGAAAATATTTTTTTTCTGCATACTTGTGTAGTACATTCTTTAGTCCAGTGCTCATTTCACAGTAGAGTTACAAACTCCAGAGCAGGTTACAAGAGAATACTGAGAGACTTTCATTTATACTGCCGCCAGACATAACTTTAATGCTGTTCTTGCATTTAAGATCTTTCATCAGTTTACTGGAGCATGAGTCCTATAGTGTACCTCATTGAACTTACCAGTACCTAAGATAGAAATACATTTACAGAACAGCTCCCAAGAGATTAAAATGTGAAATCAGTTCTTTTATTGCAGATGTACTAATTTATAGTGTACCATTAGTATAAGCTTTTCCATTAACTCACTGAACACACTAATACCGAATAGGATGTGAACCGAGGTGCTTCTCTCCCTCCCCAGTCTTCTCTGGATATTTATTTCTGCAGCATAATCAGCTTTCAAAGCAAATGTTTTGCAACAGTAGTAAGTGATAAAATTATTTTAGAAACACGTAATTGAAAGGTATGTTTCAAAGTCAAAGGGATTATTTTCACTATGATATAGGAAAGCAAAGATTTAATTGGAAAGATTTCATGTAGCTCTGCTTTCAAGCCAGTTCTTGGTAACATAAAACGTTTGCATACATTTCATCTTACATTGATCTAAGTTAATTTTTTTCTGGTAAAGGCTGATTTGAGATGAATTCTCAACAGAAATTAATGGGGAGAATTTGCAAAGATAGGGGAATTTATCATTTTTTTTCCTTTTGTTTTAATTTTTAATGAGAGATTAAACGGCAGAGTAAATAAGAGATTGAATATTTGGGAAGTTAGTATTGCAAATAACTGGAAGGTGATAATGTAAATAATTAGCAATTTGTAGTTACAGTATGATACTCACTCAGTCCACTGGACAGTTTTGAATTTTTCCTTTAGAGATTATTTCTTCTGGAAATATGATTTAACCAAAACCAAAAAAAACCCAAACCAAACATAAAAACCACCAAAACAAAACAAAAATAAACCTAAGCAAACAAAAAATCCCAACCAACAAAACCAGCAATTTCTCAGGTTTATTTTTGTTTGAACTCTTTCACATAAAATAAGAGTTTTATTAATTTTTACTTTAGATTGAAATAAAGGTTCAGAAATATCACCCTCAATCCATTTTTATTTTGTATTCACACACTTTCTTTTTGGTCAGGAAAAAGGAAAGCCAAACAAGATAAACTGCTTCTACTTTCTAGTTGTTTCAACTTCTCTTACTCCTAACTACTTGGAAAAAAGTTGGGGTTTTTTGTTGGGTGGTTTTTGGTTTTTTTTTACTTTTGTACAAGTGTTCTTCCAAATTCCATTTAAGGAAATGAAACATTTTCATTTTTCATTATTTAAAAGACCGTTTTCTGGGACAGCTTTGATTTTTCTAAACTTCTATGATAAATAGATAAATGTAACAGGACAATTGTTTGAAATTATCCTGTTTATGAGCTGAAAAGGCAGGAATAGAATTATGTAACCCAGGCAGAAAATGGATTTAGAAGGTTAAATATAAATTCATGGACTTCTTTTTTCCAAAAATAAACTTCATTTATAGCTAAAAGCAGTTATTTTTTGCAAGAAAATAAGGAATAAAAGTTAAATTGATATTGAAATTTAGCAAAAAGAGAAATGTAATAATAGTGCCAACATCATGTTACTTTGTTTTTTTCTTTTAAATTGTGGCAAGTTACACACAGGCCAAAGTTTTTCAGTATTTTCATTTTCTCTGAAGCAAATGAGACAATTTTTCTTTCTGTTTTTAAGCTCATAATTTTAAGTTTAAAAGTCAAACTGAAAACCTTTGATATTTACACATTTTCCCATTCTGCTTGTGGAACATGACTGCTACAAGCTTAACCATGACATTTAAGGGAAAAAAAGTTTAAAATGTTTTACAGCTGCCTCTCACACTTCTAGTCCACTAAAGAAGCATTTCTTTTGCTGACTGCTGAAAACCTGCTGGAAAAAACTAAAATCCCCCCAAATATAGTAATTTGATAAAGAAGGCACCAAATGCTGATAGTAACACTGTGCTGGGTTGACCCTGGCTGGAAGCCTGGTGCCCACCAGAGCCACTCTGTCACTCCCCTCCTCAGCTGGACAGGAGAGAGAAAATATAATGAAAGGCTCATGGGTGGAGATAAGGACAGGGAGATCACTCACCCATTGCCATCACGGGCAAAACAGACTCAGCTCAGGGGAGGTTAGTTTAATTTATTACCAATCCGATCAGAGTAAGTTATGGGAAATAAAAAACTAAATCTCACCTTCCCCCCACCTCCCTTCTTCCCGGGCTCAACTTCACTCCCCATTTCTCTCCCTCCTCCCCCCGAGTGCTGCAGGGTAACGGGGAATGGTGGTTGTGGTCAGTTCATCACACTTTGTCTCTGCCTCTCCTTCCTCCTCAGGGGAGGTACTGCTCACACTCTCCCCTGCTCCAGCGTGGTGTCCCTCCCACGGGAGACAGTCCTCCATGAAATTCTCCAATGTGGGTCTTTCCCATGGGCTGCAGTTCTCCATGAACTGCTCCAGCATGGGTCCCTTCCATGGGGTGCGGTCCTTCAGGAACAGACTGCTCCAGTGTGGGTCCCCCTGATAGATCACAAGTCCTGCCAGCAAACCTGCTCCAGCATGGGCTCCTGTCTCCAGGAGTCCACAGTTCCTGCCAGCAGTCTGCTCCAACCCAGGCTTCCCACAGGGTCACAGCTTGCTTTGGGCATCCACCTGCTCCAGCGTGGGGTCCTTCATGGGCTGCAGGTAAATATCTGCTCCACCATGGACCTCCATGGGCAGGAGGTCAGTCTGTCATGGAGACAGCCTGCCTCACCATGGTCTTCACCAGGGGCTGCAGTGGAATCTCTGCTCTGGTGCCTGGAGCACCTCCTTCCCCTCCTTCTTCACTGACCTTGGTGTCTGCAGAGTTGTTGCTCTCACATGTTCCCACTCCTCTCTCCAACTGCAGCTGCTGTTGCACAGCAGCTTTTCCCCCTTCTTAACTGTGTTATCTCGGAGGCACTACCACCATCACTGGTGGGCTCGGCCTTGGCCAGCAGCGGGTCTGTCTTGGATCTGGCTGGCATTGGCTGTGTTGGACATGGGGGAGGCTTCTGGCAGCTTCACACAGAAGCCACCCCTATAGCCCCCCATTAACAAAACCTTGCCATGCAAACCCAATGCAAACTCTTACAAGCAAACTTTAAAAAGAGACTTTTCCTGCTTCTGGCATTTTCTTTACATGACAATTTTCACTGAATTTTGACTTTTGCACATAAAAATTGAAGCTGCTCTTATATTTTTCTGTTACATGTCAGAACATAGTAGAGTGACAATCTTGTTACATGCTCCTTAATACCAGAGAATTATGTTGAAACATCTATCAAATAACCCTCCACGTTAGTCTTCTACCTTTGAAACAAAGTAGAAAACTTTCTGATATCATATTAAGTAAGTATGTTTGTTTGAAGAAAACTTTATTATTTGTTTGTGGTTTTGTTTTTTTTTTTTTTCCTTTTTTTTTTCTTTTAGCAAACAAATAAGTCTTTATAAAAAAGTATTGTGAATGCAGACCAGTTCCAGACAGATTTAGCCCAAATTGTCTAAACAAAAACCTCTCAGGTTTTTGGTTTAGAACCTTTATAGACTGATATGCAGTATTCTGCATGAAAGCAGTTTGACTGAACGGAACAGCAAACTGCCTCTGCTGCCATACAGATACAAACGGAAATGAGTTGCAGTAATCCAGTACTGTCGTTCTGTTAATTCCTTTAGAAAAAATGTTAATGTCTCATAATTGACTAGGAAAGAAACTTCAGCAGGTCAATAGAAGTGCATGAAGGTAATAACCACAGCTTCTATGCAGAATTAAGTGAAGAAAAATAAGGCACAGTAACTCAGATAAAGTTTTTCTATTGAAATATTTGCACAAAGCCAGTCTTCCTGATACTTGTCACTATGCCAACTGTGAGGTGATATGAGAGACTGTAGTTTATTATTTTATTACCTTTCAGAGTGCTAAATGGGTGAGAGTAATCCACAGCTTATGCAAGCGAAATTACAGCTTTTATGTATCTTATTCTGCTTGGTGGCTGAGAATCAATTTCACTCTGAGACAATAAATGCTAGGACAAGATCCAAAATGTTTAAAAGGAATTTTTGAAAGGATAGAAAGGCAAATAGATACAATTTCTCTTCAATAGAGACTTTTTTTTCTCCCCAATGGATAAAGCTTTTCCTGCCTCATTTTGAGCAGTTTTCAGATCTTTTACTTATTTGGTGATTTCACCAAATGGCTATTTATGGGGAATACAATTATAATTCAGCAAAATATCGCTACTAGCAATTACCAGTTTTGCTTACAGGTCCTACCGCCACCTGCACAATCGCTGTCAAGAATAACGACCTTATTCATGTGGCATTTCAGATACTGTCTTTATCATATCTTGACAAATCTACTTTCTATGTAAAACTACATTCATGTGTCAATAACGTTTAATTTGAAGTAGTAAAGGAAAGTTAGAAGGATTAGTAAACCATGTACTTAAATTGAACTTGGGAAGTGCTATGGACTTGTATTCTTTACTTGTTGATTACTAAGTTTATGAGCTTAACCGAAAAGCCCTGGTTTTCTTCTTCTGTTTTGTGCTTGCCAGAGCAACACGCACATTGTGACAGGTGCTACTGTGTTACCAAGAATAAAACTGGAATACCCTGTCCTTGAAAAAAACACATATTTTATCACACTCTAGTAGATATTGTTTTACCCTCATTTTGTATTATGTCAAGTAAAAGTCTGCTCAACTGTCCGCGTGCATATGTAGCTCACACTGCTTCTAAAACAACAAGCCATCAATTTCGACTGAGTCCATGTATTGCAATGGCTGTCATGGCAATCTTTTCCAGAGTATGGCAAATGTACTTTATAAAATTGTCATTACATATTTGGATTGAATATCAACATCATTAAACATGTTAAATTAAAAAATATTAACATCATTAACATGTCTAAATCTGAATAAAATATTAACATGTTTGCGTAACTTTCTGCACAATAGACCTTGGACGGCTTCCTTAAAGTCAGAAAGAAAACCGTGCTCCTTTTCCATTACAACTGGTCATTCTTTCTTAAGCGTTTCCCCAAGTGTCAGGTATGGCATAAAGTATATGCAGCATATTTAGTCTGTTTCTTTTAGTGCCATTGAGCACTAAACTGACATAGTAATGAGTTACAAGCTGCCACGAGGTCTTCAACTGAGAAATGACACAATATTGATTTAAGACAATAATTTCAAGCCCCTCCATTAGTATCCTGGCCTGGCTAGACCCCTGGAAGAGGTTATCCTTTGATGGGGAGAGTTTCTCACTAACACAGGTATACCATAACAGGTGTCTACATTGCGGTTACGTTAATCACCCCCCATGCTCTTTATTCAAGAGAAATATGAGAAGTGCAAATAAAAGGTTTTCGGGAAGTACAGCCCAGTGGGCAAGGTGGCCAGCTTTTTTTCTTTACTTAAGTTCTCTGCTAAAATAAAAAGGCCCTGAAATGGAAGTGTGTGATACAGTGGTATTTGGTCTTCGTTTATAGATGGGACTTGACTGTTAAATAAACTGTCTGAATATGTATGTATGATATGCCAAATTAGAGAGTAAAAAGATGAAGGAAGAGAGAAACAGATTACAATACAATAATATTTATTCTCTGGTTTTAGGCTTGTTTCCTATTTTAGTTCATGTGTCACTTTCATTAACATTTACTTTGACTGTCTGCTAGAAGAGTTTATCAAAATGTTCAGAGAAAAAGTATTCCACCGCAGATCCCATCTATCCTTGCAACACGTCTAAAGGGACTTTCAAGCAAGACTTGCCAAACCACCCTGTTTTCTCGGTGCAGGTGATACTGAATGGGAACAGAGGTAGGTAAAAAAAGACTGGTAAAAAAAGGCCACTGAGGTACATTCATATTGTGTGTAAGTTCTTCAGTGTACCACAACGTGCAGAAAGCCTGTGGATTTTTTTTTATCACTGCTGATGTCCAGTAATATTGTCCTATGTTCAGGCCAGTTACATACCAGCAAGTCAGAGGTATGGCTGGGCAATAAATTTAGCCTCAAGTTATCGCCAGTGCAGCTGATACATCTTAGATAGAGTCAGATGATGCCCAGAAGTATAATAAGACATTAGCTGAATCCCTAGCAAAGATAAAAAGATAAGAGGAATGTACTGTGTGAAGAAGTGAAAGAAGTGAAAGAAGTGAAAGAAGTGAAAAGTCTGATAAGAGACTCATTAAAAGAATTCTGACCCATTAAATTAAAAAGAGCTGTGTAGGAGGAAAGGGCTGGTGACAGACTGTAGGAGTGGAGGGGGAGGTAGGCTGCATGAGATAAAAAGATTGGGAGGTCAAGAATGAAAGGTTCTGAATATTCCAGAGAAGCATACAGAGTCTGCAGTATTTAACAAAATTAGACCTAGATTTTTTCCTTAAAAAGACACTGCTTTCTAAATTCCCAGCCATTTTTGCAAAACCCAAATTGTTTTATATGGTTTAAATAATGTTTCAAGAAACATGCAGGACTTGAGGTCCATACGTCCCAACATCAGAAAACAGAAAGACCTCACAAGGTAGCAACATGAAAGTAAAATTTCTCTGCTCTTGTGTGGAGGGGTGATTGTTGTTTATCTGATATTTAATACTGGATTTTTATTTTATCTTTCTTTTTTCTTTGGAAAAGAAAAACCCAGTCTGTTATTTAAGCAGAATTTTTTAGGACAGTGTTGACAGCCATTAATACAACCAGGTTAAGTACAACTGGGTTGAGTACAACTGGGTTGAGACCTATGGACTCAAATGTCATTTGAATCTATGCTTATGTAAAACACCTCAAATCTGGAAAAGTAAAATTCTCAAATTCTCTAAATTCTCCAATTCTCTAACACTCAAAATCCTGTTGCCGTTCTGTTCTTATCCCTATTTTACTAGAAACCCATACTCACATTTGTTGAACTGTTTGTGGAAGCTAGAACAGATGTATGAAACTGTAAAGAAGCAGCCTGAAGATGACTCAGGAGATTAAGGCAGTGCTATTTAAAGGGAGACGACTGGGATATTTTAATAAAGACCTGAACAACTATTTATTTAGACAAGGATGAAGAATCTAAAGACCTAATTAATGTTTTAAGTTTAATTTAGAAAGTTGGTAAATTATCAAAGAGTAGCTGAAAATCTTATAATAACTTGATAATTTCCAACATTTATACCAAAGAGAAATTCTTTCAAATCACCAACAGTTTACACTTTTTACAGAATTTCCTAGAAGCAGGTAAGTGATTTCTAGATCAAGGGCATAACAAAGGTGGGGATTAGTTCCACTCAGCTTTAGTTATCTACAAATAAGGTGTCTTTTGTAAGGGAGTTACTTGTCTTACATAGAGCTTCAGGCACCAATGTATTCCATTGTCCATGGCAATGCCCTTTGCCCTTTTCACTCTCTATTGGCATAGAATGATCTGAACTGCTAGGTAAGACTAAATGACTTAATTTAAGTGGTTAAAAGTAGATTACTCACAGCCTAGATTGTTGCAACCTAGAAATGGATAAATGCGTCTAGCTAAAAAGGTTGATTTTGAAAAAAAAAAGTTATACTTTTCCCAGTCATAAATCCTATAATCCACAAGAGTTCTACAGAAATCAACAGATTTTAAGTTCACAGCTATAAGTGAAATCAGTGTGATATCAATTAAACATAAATGTATCTCCTAATATAAATGACAAACAGGTGCCAAAGTAATGATAGGGTGTCATAACGGCATAATGCAATTTGAATGTTAATTTATTAGTAGATTGTATTGGACGAATTATTCAGTGATTTATTGATTAGATTTGTTACATTGCAAAGAAGGGTTTTTTAAGTGAAACAGTTTTTTTAAAATATGTATATATAACAGAAATTATATCAACTCAAATCTTTATAGCACAGAACAAGTCTTAACTACTGTAATAAGGCAATGAAGAATGCTTGTATAAAAACACAGCTTTTAAATACAATGATGTTAATGTACTCTCCTGTAAAAAACACAGAAAGAAGTTACATTCAATTTCTATTTGTATTAGATGTTGCTGTCTCAATATAGCTTGTATGATTATTTAAAGTTAAAAATAATGTTATAATTTCTGCATTTAAAAACCTCCCATGAAGGCACACGTGTAAAAATCTTAATGTGCTACTTCATTGAATTTCATATTCAGAGGTTTGGGACTAATTTTAAGAATCTTGTTCTGCAAGTATCCTTTTTTTCCCTAGAGGTTTGAACACCTGAAATTCCTAATGAAACATCAAGACTAGTCCAGCTTTGATGATAAATGCTACTGAAAACAGTAAAACAAGGCCTTTTGGGGGACAAAATGCACCTGACTCCTTAAGCACCAAGTTCTAATGGCATGTAAATATTTGGATTGCCATGTCTATCTTAATCTGTGCTAAATGAATTCAATATTAGGGCTTCCACAGCTGTAGATGCCAATTAATATGGTTATTAATTCAGTAATACTATATTTTTTGTTATATCTGAGAAAGTTGTATTATGTGGGAAAGATTATTTTAGCTTAATGTTAAGTGTATGCAATGTAAGCATCCACGACATTGCCCAGATTATTATTGTATCCACAAGTTCTAATTTTACCACTATAAAATGTAATATTTTTGTTTTAACTTGATATAGAATGCTTTACAGACGAAATTTATCGTTATCTCAGATTAAAAATGTACTGAGAAACAAGGCAGATTCAAATTTACACTAGCAGGAATTCAATTTTCAATTAGTACCTTACACTAATTAAATATGTTATTTAATTTATTTCTGTAGGTTGTGTGCTTTCACCTGTGCTACACTTTCTTCATTTTTTAACCTTATCTGCAGCACAGCAGAGAAATCATCCCACTTTAAGGCATCTCTTTAACTTTTCTCAGTTAGAAGATACAATGTAAATTAACTGTAACTAATGTCTCTACATTTCTATTATGTCAAATTGAAATTAGTCTTAAAAGATAAGAATAAATTCCCTATCCAGAAAAACTTGCTATCAGTTCCTAACACTTTTTTATGATTAACCAGATCCTGTCTGTTTTTCGAATTTGATTCCTATTTTTAACACCTGTGATATTTATGTACATAATATGTAAAAGTGAATTTCTGGAGAATTGTCTCTTGAGTTATGTATGCAGGAGAAATTCACAAATTCACTAAGGTATCCCAGTGCCTGTGAAGTCTTTTAATTACAAAATCATTTCACCTGGTTACAAAACTGGAGTGTAATATTTTTGCTATAGTATATTAGAATTAAAATATCCTATTTCCCACAATTCATTTGAGTGTACTATTTTTCCTATAGGATATTAGAACTAAAGTGTCCTATTTCCCACAATTTATTTAAATTTCCCTTTGTTTAATGCCCAGTTTAATGTTTAGTGGTCAGTTACTATCCAGTCCTTTCTGGATATTAAAACTGTAGCCATCCACAGGAACTGGAAACCGTTGAAGGATTAAGTACTAACCTAATCATCCATAAAAAAAATATATAAAACAGCCTTTCTTTGTTCAATGTTTATTTCTGAGGTACATCAGTTCTGGATTTATGATCTCCACTGGTGATTACTGCTGTCTGACATCCATTTCTGAGATGTCCCAACCATCCCATTGACCTTGGTGCTGCCCCAACTCCTTAAGTCATTCCTGGCCTTGTCATGTGGACTTCATGACACTTCTCTTGCCTTATGATCAGGCTCTCATTTTGCTTTCTCTGCATTTGCTCCTCCAGTGTCTTCAGTTTAGCATGGTTCGTGGCTATGGTGCGTGCTCAGAGCGTTAACCTCTCCAGCTACATATGTGCTAGCAAATTAAACAACTCCACAGCTGTGGCCACAGTGTCAAACAACCCATATCAATGCCTCCTATTCACAGAATTAGGGTAGTCAGATGTAAACTACCTACTGCACTACAAGAGGCTCCTCACCTGTTCAAACTCTCAAACTGTGCCTTGAGGTGATGCCAAAGACCATTCTAGTTTAACAGCAGAGAAACGAGTCAGAGTGCCTGGGTAGCTAAAGTCACTGAGTGGTGGCCAATACGGATATATCGTCTGGTGTGCAACCTGATCTCATCTCTGATTTTATATCTGGTAGCAGTCTCCAAACATTTTACTCTTGTCTTCATTGCCTGGTTCATGTGCCTGAATCCGCCTGTACCTCCCCAGTGACAGTCATAGTTACAGACTGCCTCTAGACTAGGTGCGACAGTGATGTATTTTGATTTTTGTTTATTTGGGCCTGATGGAACTGCTCTTGTTTCTTTGTTCATCTACCAATAAGGCAGTTGGAGCATGTAGAACACTGCAATGTAGTTTCATTTCCATAATAGAAATTGTAGCCAATCATTCAATCACTCCAATTCTGGCAGCACACCTTTTATATACCCTCAAAAAAACCTGTTTTTTAAGCCAATATCAAAACTTTTACAGACTGCAAAGGTAAAAAAAAGGTAAAAAGAAGACAAGGTCATATTTTTACTCTATATGCACTTTTTAAAGCAAAAATAAGTTATAATTTTTTTTTTGCATATATTCAGACTATTTTTCTCCACTCTGAACCTCCTGAGGTACTACGTAGTAGTAGCAGTACATGGTTACAAGTACTATCTATATAGTTACTAGAACTATGTACTGGTTTGTAAATGACTCTGTTTGTAAATTATCAACACTAAAAGATACGTTTGTTAGGAATGGCAAAAGAATCTGGGAATTATCTGAGAAAATGAATAGGGGAAAAAAAATAAATCAGATAACTACTTTATGAAAAGTATAATTTGGAAAAAAAAAATAAAAGAATACATCTATCACATTTCCATTGGAACTGCTATGTAAACAACCAAGAACCTGGAATGCTAGTGGGGTCACATGACTTAAAACAGACTATACATTTCATTTACTCTACATGTACTTTACTGCTGAAGCCATTTAACCTAGCAATGTTTGTGCACACTTTAAAAGTTCAGCTATTTATTTTCAAGAGGTTGTATGCAAGAACGAACAATGACTAGGCTAGAATAGAGTATTTCACTTGGAAGGTACCTACAATGATCATTTAGTCCACAGCCTGAACAGTTCAGGGCTGACCAAGTAAAAGGATGTTATTAAGGGCACTGTCCAAATGCCTGTTAAACACTGACAGGCTTGGGGCGTCAACCACCTCTCCAGGAAGTCTCTTCCAGTGTTTGACCACCCTCGCGGTAAAGAAATGCTTCCTAAAGTCCAGTCTAAATCTCCCCCAGTGCAACTTTGAACCATTCCTGTGTGTTCTATCACTGTACACCAGGGAGACAAGCTTGGCATCTCCCTCTCCACATCCCCTCCCCAGGAAGCTGTAGAGAGCATTGAGGTCGCCCCTCAGCGTCCTTTCCTCCAAATTAGACAAAGCCAAAGTCCTTAGCCGCTCCTCATAGGACATTCCTTCCAGCCCTGTCACCAGCTTTGTTGCCCTTTCTGGATGCATTCAAGGACTTTCATATTTTTCTTAAATTGTGCGGCCCAGAAAGGCACACAGTATTCAAGGTGAGGCTGCACCAATGCTGAATACAGCAGATAATCACCTCTTTTGACTGGCCAGTTAGACTGTGTTTCATAGAATTACAGAATGGCTAGTGTTGGAAGGGACCTTGAACATCATCTAGTTCCAACCCCACTGCCCTGGGCAGAGACACCTCCCACTAGACCAGGTTGCTCAAAGCCCCATCAACCCTGTCCTTGAACACCTCCAGGGATGGGGGATCCACAGCTGCTCTGGGCAACCTGTGCCAGTGCCTCACCAGATTTCTTCCTAATTTCTTCCTAATATCTAATCTAAATCTACTCTCTTCGAGTTTAAAGCCATTCCCCCTTGTCCTATCACTACATGCCCTTCTAAAAAGTCCTTCCCCAGCTCTCCTGTAGGCCCCCTTTAGGTACTGGAAAGCCGCAATTAGGTCTCCCCAGAGCCATCTCTTCTCCAGGATGAACAACTCTAACTCTCTCAGCCTGTCTTCAGAGGAGAGGTGGTCCAGCCCTCCAATCATCTTTGTGGCTCTCCTCTGGACTCGCTCCAACAAGTCCATGTCTTTCCTATGTTGGAGGCTCCAGAGCTGGATGCACTGGATGTACTCCAGGTGGGGTCTCACGAGAGTGGAGTAGAGGGGCAGAATCACCTGCATTGACCTGCTGGCCATGCTTCTTTGGATGCAGCCCAGGATACGGTTGGCCTTCTGGGCTGCAATTGCACATTGCTGGCTCATGTTGAGCTTCTCAATCAGCACACCCAGGTCCTTCTCCTCCGTGCTGCTCTTGATCCATTCTCCATCCAGCCTGGATTTGTGCTTGGGATTGCCCCGACCCAGATGTAGGATCTCACTCTTGACCTTGTTGAACTTCATGAGTTTGACATGGGCCCACCTCTCCAGCCTGTCCAGGTCCCTCTGGATGGCATCCCTCCCCTCCAGCTTGTTGACCGCCCCACACAGCTTGATATTGTGTTAGGGATATATGATAGAGATAATGACACATTGTGTACTAATTGGTTAGTAGTGATATATAACCTAAAAAACCAGGCCTGATAGTTTAAAGAAAACCAGACGAAGCAAAATGTCTTGTGATGTTGTCAAGGACAGCTCCTGATAATGAACAAGAACCTGTCTGGAGAAGCGGTTGAAACCGACCCTGCGGTCTGGACAAAGACCAAGGAAGAACTGAGTCTGCACAAAAGCAAAAGGTTACTTGCGGTGATGAAGAGGAATCATCAGCCTTCATCCTCACGACCCTCAGAGACCACCACCAGGAGGCAATGCGCAAGCATAGTTGGGAGGAGTTTATGAAAATGATGTATTAAAGTTAATTTTAATATGAAGTGGGGACAGGTCATGAATATGTATAGGCATATTCGGAAATCTTATGTTTATGTGATTAAGTACTATATATATTTGAGAAAGCCGCTGCATTGGGCGCACATGATTGTGGTGGGGCAACCCCCCGTGCTGCCCGGTGCTGAATAAACATACCTACTTTACAACCATCTTGCTTGTGGAGTCTACTTTCCGCGCGTCAATATCATCGGCAAACTTGCTGAGGGTGCACTTGACTCCACTGTCCATGTCACCAACAAAGATGTTAAACAGCACTGGTCCCAGTATGACACCCGGGGGAACACCACTTGTCACTGGTCTCCACTTGGACATCGAGCCGTTGTCCGCAACTCTTTGAGTGTGACCGTCCAGCCAGTTCTTTATCTACCGAGTGGTCCATCTGTCAAATCCATGTCTCTCCAATATAGAGACAAGGATATCACGTGGGACAGTGTCAAACGCTTTGCACAGATCCAGGTAGATGACATCAGTTGCTCTTCCCTTGTCCACTACAGCTGTAACCCCCTCATAAAAGGCCACCAAATTTGTCAGGCATGACTTGGCCCTGGTGAAGCCATGTTGGCTGCTACCAATCACCTTCTTATTTTCCATGTGCCTTAGCAGAGTTTGCAGGAGGATCTGCTCCACCATCTTTCCAGGCATAGAGGTGAGACTGACTGGCCTGTAGTTCCCTCGGTCTTCCTTTTTTCCCTTTTTGAAAATAGGTGGAGTTTGATGCACTTCAGGATGCCGTTTGCCCTCCTGGCTGCCAGGGCACACTGCTGGCTGCTACTGAGCTTGCTGCCAACCGGCACCCCAAGATCCCTTTCTGCAGGGCTGCTCTCCAGCCACTCCTCTCCCAAGTTATAACTGTGCCTGGCATTACTCCATCCTAGGTGCAGAATATGGTGTTTTAACTTCTTAAACTTCATCCTATTAATCATAACCCAACACTCCAAACTGTCTAGATCCCTCTGCGAGGCCTCTTGTTCCACAAGAGGGTCAACAGCACCTCCCAGTTTGGTATCATTAGCAAACTTGTTAGTGGTGCATTCAACTGGGGCATCTAGATTGTTGATAAATATGTTGAACAGAACTAACCATAGAACTGAACCCTGAGGAACACCACTGGTGACTGGCTACCAGCAAGATGTAGCCCCATTCACTCCAACCCTTCAGCCACTTCTTCACCCAGTGCACCATGAACCCGCTCATACCACAGCTGCACAGCTTGTACAGAAGAATTCTGTGAGGGGCAGTATCAAAAGCGTTACTAAAATCATAAGAAAATGTATATATTTTAATGAAGAAATTCATGTAAGTTAAAGGCAAATGAAGAAGAGTTCAGAAATTATAAAAATTTTATTTTGACTCCTAGGTGTTATAACTACTGGTTTTGTTTATTTTTCTGAAGGTAGTTACTCATCCATGCGAAAATAGTTTCTTCCTTTTTTGGAATCCAAAGTTTACTGGTAAGTTCTTAAAAAAAAAAAAAAAAAGAAACACAAATTTTAGTCAATATTGTTTTTCAGGCTTGCTTCACCATTAGTCCATGTGAATGGTAGTCCACAGGTAGCTAGTACTGTTAAGCAGATGGAGTACACAAAAGATTGTAAGGCTAAATGGGCGAGCACTGACAGCTCTTGCAACTCACTGAGCCATTTAAGATGAGCAATGAGTCAGAGCTGGAGTCCCACTGAGAAAGATCAATGGTGAATGCATTATCATAGTTATTTCCAATGACAGGAATAATAATGCAGCATTTTTTTCTGGCACAAGGTTGTTTCAAGCATCATTTTTTCCCCTCTCATGATTTGGGTTGTACCTCATTCTAGTGCAAAATAGAGATATTTCACTGTGTTTAATACTATGATTCCACTCAATCTAGCTACTAAATACATTTTTTTCGCATTATGTTGGTTAATTAAACTTTCTGTGAAGATTGTGGTAATTGAGTGTGAGGCTCCCATTAATGGCAGTAAGACTGCAAGGCAGTTATGTAGCCTTCTACAGTTTTAGCACTCCGCTCTGTGAAATAAAGGGGAATAAACAAACAACTAGCCTGTGGCTTTATGTCAGCTGAAACACAGAAAAAAACAGATAAGATGAAAGAAATCAAAACCATTTCTCCTAACCTAGGAAAGAGACTAGATGGAGACTACAAGAACGGTAAAGCTAGGAATAATTCAAATGTCCCTGAAGGGATGAATTACTGCTCACTTTAGCCTCTGTGGTCTTTAATCTGTTGACTTTTACTAAATTCTTTAGATCCTAAACCTCTTTGACACATTGCCACTTTTTGCCTTTTCCCCACTAAGCCATGTTGAATATCCCATGCCAAAATGTAAATTGGCAGCTATTTTCTTACTTTCTGTGCAGTAAAACTGCTTCAAGAAAATTATCTAAGAACCTGTAAAGAATGAAGTCAAAATCTTAACTTGAATTAAAACTGAAGGCTCTCTAGCTTCTGGTTCTGTGATCCTGTATATATTTATGATCACCTAAAATATAGCATCCCTCATATAAATATCTAGAAGTGCACTTTACCATTTAAAGTTAACACTTCAAGTTTGCAAAAGTACTCAACACCACCTAATATTTAAAACCCTAATGGAATCTTTATATACATTTTTCAGTAAATTTTGAAACACAGCTTTGCTTTGACATGTTTATTGTCAATTGTCTTGGTGTGTTTATCATTGTCAACCCCTTCTCACATGGTTGAAATGTTTTTTATAACTTAACTGTTGATTCCTTAGGAAGTGTTTTCACTTCCCATAAATGGGGGGATAGTTTCATAGATTAATATATATATTAAATAACCAAGAATATTACTTAGGAGGAAGCTCAGTTTATACCACTACTTCATCCATCTTGTTCAAAGTTGTGATTGGAGAGGAATTTCAAAGACTATCAACTAAAGTGGGATAAAGAGTAACATTTTTGTATTTGCTTCTCAGTTTGTTTTCTCAAGCCACTTGCCTCCAGCTTTTTCTGCTTTTCTCCTGATTCTTTTAGGCAGAATCTTCTTGTTTTAGCAAACCTAAACCATAAACCAGCTGTAAGACTGCTCTTCCTTACATTTAAATTTGGACATTCTTAGCACTGCTTTTATCAAAACCATCAGAACGTGTTTGCCATCACATTTTTTTAAGCTTCAGTCAAATTAGCAACTCTCCCTCTGCCACCATTACACATTGGGGGATGAGGGAAGGAACTGGAAAGGGGATTGCTCATTCCCAATTTATTCTATTAATTCTGGACTATGTTCAGTCAGAGGGGCAGAGATCAACATTCAGGATAGTGGAGAACAGCAGTATATTATTAGTTGAGAGTGCATTTTGGAAATCACAAGGACTTAGATCTTTCTTAGATCCAACAGGTAATCAGGGAAAAGAAATCATGAGCACACATTTCCGCAGAAAATACAATGTGGAATTCCAGGTTCTAGTAAGCCAGTTCTATCCTCCAGTCATCAAGTGGTGCAAGAAGAAAACTTATTCCTGAAGTTTTCTTGAAAAAGTGCTAAGTGCTTCACAAGTATGTTGAGAAAAAGAATCTAAATTTATTATTTTCTAATGAATCAACTCTTGTGATTTTACAATTTTTCAAGGAAAATATATGTCTTCTGAAGGCATAATAGTTATAAATAGAAAATGTTCCTGTAAGTAAGCTGAAATGGTGGTATCACCAAACAATCTTATATTTTTCAATGAGTCACATTCCAATTTTATATAATTCAAATCTGGATATTCCAAGTATTGCATACATCTACTGCAGCATAGAAAATAGGTAGGCTTTCCATGCCCTTAAATGATTTTCATAAAGCCATATATTTTAGACATAACAAGAATGTATTCTTTATATATTTATAAAGACATAAGTTCCCTGACAATACTCTGAATCAGAGGGTCAGAGTTGTGAATTGTCACAGGAGGGACGTGGCTAGCAGCCGGATAAGTCGAGTAGCCCCTGTTTCACACATAATGACCATGAACTTCTGTTGTGTTGAAAAAAAAAAAAGATGCTGAAAAAGCTTATGACTACCAGAAGCTACTGCTTTGTCCCAGGTGGCATCACGCAGAGGAGGTAAAACTCCCAAGTGATTCACCTCAGTAACCTTCCTGTGGGTGCTGGCTTTCCACCTCGAGCTCCCTGGCCAGAAACATCAGGTATTTGCCTAATCTTGCGTGTCCCAGAAAGTTACTGAACTTTTCCAGAAAGCAATTACTTTCAGAAAATGTTAATGTTATTGGTTTTCTTAACCTGCACCTTATAAACAGGAAACTACTAACATCTATAGGAGCACACAGGTCACATAAACCTTCATACATTACTTTTTGAAAATAGGAATACTTTGATGTTTGACTGTTTGCCAAATACTCTGTGTTATTCAAGAAGGAGATATACTTCTTCCTGAGGCAAATCCAGCTGCCTGTTCTGCACTGAATTAAGCCATGAACTTCGGAGCAAAGCAATAAGCTTGTAAATGTGTTAAATAAAGCTCATCATCTACTCAGATGTTCCCTCTGACTACTACACCGTGTCAGGTAACAAGATTGTGTAGGTTCAGCTGAATCTATTAACAGGCACTCTTACAGGCAAGAAGTACTTGTTTGTGTGCATTACTAACATTCTGAATAGCAACCATGATTCCCTTGTATCTATCAGATACGAATTATCCCTTTAACTCTGCCACTCAAAACCTCCTTTTAATATATTGTTCTTGTTTGTGTTGTTCAGACTGGATTCCATTTTCCCATGCACTCTGCCAGATTGTTTTTCTTAACGAAATGCAAACAAAACAAGTGGTTCAAATAGCATTTGTGAAATGATGCGTCTGCTTAACTCTTTACATCACCAGGTACACATATCACATGGCCAAGATCTAGTGCCTGCAGTTAGGCATGTTCTTCACTTTTTTCTGCCTCAAGGCTGGGCTTACCATCACACAACCATGAACAAACTCAGGGGCTCCTCCACTGTTCCTTGTTACTTCACCCAGAATCATTGACTTTTGTCCTTGCCCTAGCAATAGTCTATTCACTCATATGTGAATAACAATACACAAGTCCACAGATTTTCTAGAATCAAGATGTTAAACATTTTGAAAACCATACAGTTAAATGAGTGACCCTGGATTATGTTCAATAATTACAGTGGACTGACCAACTGCTACCATCTGAGTCTGAGAAACACACATAGTATCTAAGAAGGTTGGCCAAAGCTAACACAACAACCTGGTTTGTCTTTTGTCTCAAATCTAGAGGCAAACAAGTTCCAGAGGGACGATAGGCAGTTTTAATATCTGGGGGCTGAAGCAAACACGATCGTCAATCTTTTTTATATACTCTTCAACAATTCATTTACAGTAGTTCAAAGCAATTGTTAATTAATTTGGTGACTACTGAATATTCTCATTGGATGAATATCAACATCAAAAAAATAAACCCTGGAACCCAGTTGTGGCAAGTAATTAAGAATATTTATGACAATTGCAGTCCTGATCTGCTTGTTATGCCAAATACCACAGGATTTTCTAATCCACAGCCATTTTTCTGGCACTTTTCAGCTACACTTACCAGCTGCGTATCTGAGAAATACATATATGTATTTAAATAAATATCTGCAGGAAACAAAACAGAAATATAAAAAGGTGTTTGATGCACTGAATTATGTTTATTATGAGTATTATAATATATTATAGATGTGTATTTTATTACTCTTTAATATTACAGTCTTTCTAATTACGTCAATATTTTTAGGTTCTCTAGCAGTTTTGTTCTGTTCCACTCATTTGTCCAACAGCCCAATTATTTACACCGTAGTATGATAGATGGCTATATTTCAGAATTTTGTCAATGAAGAAAAGGAGATCACAATAAAAATCTACATAAATACTAAAGAAAAAATAACAAAATACATATCTTTTATTGCAAATATTTTCACTTACTGAAGACCAGGCCACTGTCTTCTTCAAAATAATAAAGCTGGCTTCTGGCCATAGGGAGACAGTATGAATGATTTTAATCTTTTTTACTTTGAATAACATAAAAGAAGTTCATGAAATTAAAATAACACCTGAAATTCTAATATAAGACAGTAAAGGTATCATTTTTTATTCTTTCTTTTTGCTCCTGTTGAAAGTACTAGAGCCTTTGAAATAAATCAACATCAATGGCTTGTTGTACCGCTGCAGCTTGATTGGTTACTAAAAAGCAAAGAACCACGAGAGAAAGGGAGGGCACTTCTTTTATTTAGAAAACACATCTTAAACATAATAAACTTTGAACAAAACAGATGAAACATTAAGAAAAATCAATAATTTTCCTAGTATCTTTCAGGTAAAAAAAAATAAAAGATGGCATTCTCTGCCCCTTACACACACACTACCTGAGACCATTTAAAGAACTACACTTACTTTGTACTTAATTCCTTAGAGAGACTTCTCAAATATTACAGCTTACTTCTGAAGTAATTCTTCGAAGTGACCAAGTGCCCCCAGTTTTAATGGACTGTATCAGCCTCACAGGGATTGTTACTGGAACATTAACTTGTCCCTTTTAAAGCCACAAACTGAAAAGGCACAGTATTTGCTGACTTTCCCAAAGATGACAATCCAAATAATCTTTTCCCATAACCCAAATCCCAGCATTCAATTGACACAAGAAAACTATAGAGACAGCTTCACCCTTTTCTGGATGTTAAAACTGAAGCTGAACAGATGTTCCTTCACAATCTGTGTTTGCTGAAGATGCTGAATTTGTATTTATAGCCATTAATAGTTCTTCACTAGCAGCTCAGAACAATGAAACTCGATGGCTTGGCGATGTTCATTTTCAGCTACCATGAAAAATCATAAGGATCTCATTCAGTTTAGCTTGTGAAGTACCGAGTGCTTTTTGCCAGATACCAAATACTCTCAAACTCCAAAAAGGAAACAGAAATGTTTGAATAAAGATTCATATAGCATAACTCAAAAGACCATTTAAAGAGTAACTGGTAACTTAATAATTATGAAAAAATTTGAATTTGACACAGAATCCTTTAAAAAAAATAGCATGAGCCCCTTGAAAGAGTATTCTGAAAACAGAACAAAGAAAATATTTTACAGAGAAATATAAAACAATCATTTTATAACCTCTCACTTATTTTTTAATTGATGAATTATTGACTAATTATTTAACTTAAATGAACTTACCACACACTGCATCAAACATTTTGTGTGCTAGTTACTATGCTGTAAAAGAAAACAACATGACATCATTTTACCCGCGACGTGAGAGGTTTGGCAGGAAACTTTCTGCCACACTGAAAAAAAGTAGATCAGGGAAACAGAAGTTCAAAAGGAAAATATTGGAGACACAGTATTGATGGGAAGGATTGTTTTGGCAGCATACAGAAAGTATAATTTTTTTCTAGAATTACTAAATGAAATCAAAGTCAGTAAATGAAGTAAATTTCTTTCATTTCCTACAGCATAAATCTATTAATTATAACAGAGTCATAATGTCAACTACAAAGCTGGTGAGAGGTTTAGAGTACAAGTCTTATGAGGAGCAGTTGAGGGAACTGGGATTGTTTAGCTTGAAGAAAAGGAGGCTGAGGGGAGACCTCATCCTCTCTACAACTACCTGAAAGGAGATTGTAGTGAGGTGGGGGTCAGTCTCTTCTCCCAAGTAACAAGGGATAGGACAAGAGGAAATGGCCTCAAGTTGCACCAGGGGAGGTTTTGGATGGATATTAGGAAAAATGTCTTCACCAAAAGTGTTATCAAAAATCAGAATAGGCTGCTTAGAGAAGTGGTTGAATCACCATTCCTGGAGGTATTTAAAAGACGTGGTGCTGAGGAATATGGTTTAGTGGTGGACTTGGCAGTGCTAGGTTAACAGTTGGACTTGATTATCATAAAGGTATTTTCTAACCTAAATTATTCTATTATTCTATTATTCTATTTCCACATGAATAATCCAAAAGGTTTTTAGCCATCACTCCTTAACAATGCTATAGAATTCGGTATATATGTGTAGAGTGTCTCACTATCCCATTAAAAAATCAAGATGATCTAAGCAAGGGGTAATCTCGAGCATTTCATAACTAGGCATACTTATGAGGTTTTAGAACAATTTAGCTTTATGTACATCAAAAAGAGAAAAACTGATGTTCTATGCTCATAATATGCTGAAGTTATAAAAGTCCTTCATATTAAATGAGCCACAAGAAATTAAAGTCAATCAGAACCTGATAACATTCAGTTGTGTCATTTGGATGTTTGTTTCATCATCAGTTAAGATGAGAATGCTAGATAAATGGGATAGAAAAGAAATAAAAAGACATTTTTGCAGACCGAGGTTGCTACTACAATATGCAGACAAAACACATGGCTATATCATTCCAGATTGAGCTAATGTTTGGTGAAAATATACAACGAAGAGATACTTATCCCAAGCACAATTACAGGTTGGGCGGGGAATGGCTGGAGAGCAGCACTGAGGAGAAAGACCTGGGTGTGCTGATCAACAAGAAGCTCAACATGAGCCAGCAATGTGCGATCGCAGCCCAGAAGGCCAACCGCATCCTGGGCTGCATCAAAAGAAGTGTGGCCAGCAGGGCGAGGGAGGGGATTCTGCCCCTCTACTCCACTCTCGTGAGACCCCACCTGGAGTACTGCGTCCAGCTCTGGAGTCCCCAACATAAGAAGGACATGGACCTGCTGGAGTGTGTCCAGAGGAGGGCCACGAGGATGATGCGAGGGCTGGAGCACCTCTCCTATGAGGAGAGGCTGAAGGAGTTGGGGCTGTTCAGCCTGGAGAAGAGAAGGCTCCAGGGAGATCTTATTGCAGCCTTTCAGTACCTAAAGGGGGCCTACAGGAGAGCTGGGGAAGGACTTTTTACTGGGGCATGGAGTGACAGGACAAGGGGGAATGGCTTCAAAGTGGAAGAGGGCAGGTTTAGATTGAACATTAGGAAGAAGTTTTTCACTTTGAGGGTGGTGAGGCACTGTCCCAGGTTGCCCAGAGAGGTTGTTGAGTCCCCATCCCTGGAGGTGCTCAAGGCCAGGCTGGACGTGGCCTTGGGCAACCTGGGCTGGTGGGAGGTGTCCCTGCCTATGGCAGTGGGGTTGGAACTCGATGATCTTCAAGGTCCTTTCCAACCTAAACCATTCTATGATTCTATGATTCTATGATACTTAGAGTAAATGGTAGTCGGGAGTAAGATGGGAGACTGAAAAAAAAAAAAAGGGGGAAGGGAAAAGCAGGAAACTGCTCGTGCACAAATCCATTGCAGAAGAAAGGATATTTCTAATTTTGTTATCAGAAAAAAAGTTAAAAGGAGTATGGAGAAAGCTGGAGATCATGGAGACACCTAAGATAAGGATAAGCAATCCTGAGAAATATTCAGAAGGAATGTTTTTTCACATACAGAAGATGGAAAAGGTTTAGAATTCTTTTAAAAGGAAAAACAAACAAACAAACAAACAAACAAAAAAAGCCAAATGAATTGTTCAGAAATGCAAAAGTGAGCCTTGCCTGGATGAAAACATTGTGGAGAACGGTTTGAATGGGTCCCATATTCAGGCCAGTAAATCAGATAAAAGGTGATCAAGCAGTTGGTAAGAGACTGTTGTATGACCTGAGGTTTGATGTCAAGACTTTACCAATAAAGATCTGCCAACATCCATCATCCAACTACTCTACGTATAGAGCTCTGAGGAGCTGTGACAAAACCTGCAAAACAATTTTGGCATCAGTAGTATTCGAGTAGAAAGTTTATATGGGGAATATCTTTCTCCTTTCCCAATTAAACTGTTGCTAACTTTTTCCATTTCGCACCAACATCCATTTTCTACCTGTTAATTGTCAGCTCCATACTTTCAGTTGCTCTTTAATAAACTGATTCATAAGTATGGTAACTGGAAACAATTGCTTAAATCAACTCTGAACACAAAGATCTATGCCTGTATTATACATTTTGAGGGAAAACTTCTTTAATGACTGCTATTAAGCCAAGCAATTTGGTAAAAAAAATAATTTTCTTGATATCAGAGGCTAATTGCCTCTGATATTAATATGTGGTCTGTTACCCTTTTGATAATTGTGAGATTTTAATATAATTTTAACTTTCATGATGATCCTCAAGCTAAATAAAAATCTACATACTAATCATATTGAAAGTGTTCAGACAAGTTCTAATTTTCATATGCCTAAGCTAAAAAATTCAGTGGCCCAAAACATGACATCCTAGTCTATGTGAGCACAATATATAAACAAACCAATAAAAAAAAAAATCAATTCATCTTCATTTCCAGCAGGGCAAAGCCTCTGTTCTGTATCAGGAATCCCAGACACTGAAGGTGGGAGAGAGAAAAACTTAAGCAATGTGTTTTTAAATGTATGTTTTCATGTTTGTCTCTAGCTTTAAAATTTTTAAATGGGTTTAATTCCTGCTTTGCACTGAGCAAAAGGAAAAAAAATGCAGAGAAAAAACAGACTGTGATAAAATTGAAAATATCAATTTTAAGCAAACATATACTTAACTATTTAAAGTAAAATATAAGCTGTCTTTCTGAAATCATACAAAAGAAACATATCAGAATTAAGATATTTCATCCCTTTTATTATTTCTCTTTTATTATGGCTATAGAACTTGGACAGAAAAATGTAGTTTGAGGTTAACATTCAAATGGCAAGTTTAAAAATAGCCCTTCTTTAATAAAATAACATCAGTTATTCCACTACCCCTTTTCAATTCTCCAGGGTAGTGTACAGAAGTGCTGTTTGTTTTACCTTCTGTAGAAAGCTTCCCACTTAGAAGTTTCAAACCTTTCTCACTTGGCTGCAATCTCTACTCCTGTTACTCTCTCTCTGGTTGCTTTTCACAGCCAAGTTGATCCTTCAAATTGCATCTCATCTTCTAGTTTAATCAGTTTACACAAAGCAGCACCCAACAAAGTTATAAAACAAATGTCCAGAGGGAGAGTTTGTTTACCCACTGAATGAAGTTCTGGTTAGTAACTATATCCCACAGCAGGAAAATGTTTTACTTAGTACACAATCATCATCTGTCCATACCATTTCAGGTCTTTTATAGCCTACCACTTGGATAGAAGGAATCAATCCTGTCAGACAGTATATGTGCCAAAACCACAAGGGAAAAAATGAGGTGAAGAACAGAGGGATTCCCTTCACAGACTGGGGATATAATTAGAACTTCAAGTCATTAACTTACTTTAAAATATTTTGTTTCTGCTAAATAGCTTGAAAGTAAAAAAAAAAAAAATAATAGTTAACTAATAAAAATTGAAATTTTATTTTTTTTTTATTTTAAGTGGATTTAGAAAATCAAAAGAAGCCATTGTATTCACGACAGTTTTTTTCTAAAATATTCATATGTTAACAAATCCATCTTTCTGAAGAAAATTCCTGTCATCTGATGTTGACAATACACCTTTTATGAAGAGTTAACATTATTTTTCAGCAAAAAGCAAATGGAGACCAAGAAATCTTGGTATATGCACAGAAAAAGGGAAGTGGTTCTTTCAGTGGATATTATATTGGATACATAAAGAATATTTAAATAACGATTCCCTTTTGTAGTTTTCATAGACTTATTTTTATTACTTCTTATCACACAGAATTCTGTGACTGCCCTCTGACCCTACTTATTCTGCTAATATTGAAAAGTACAATTTTCCATTAGTAAACTTAAAGTCAGGAAAAAGGACTTTTGAATATTTTTTATGACTATTAATGTGAAATGATTTGACTAATTTTTAAAGTGAATAGATGCCGTGCCTACGGATTCTGCAAATTCAGATGTACTCCCTGCTAAAGCAGTAATGGTGTCCTGACCAAAATCACTCATAAAAAAATATAATTAGGTCATAATTCTATGTAAAAATGAGTTGTAAAAATGTTTTGATTCTTTTTTCCTATTTCATGAAAGCCATAAAATTTTGTTAACCACACAATAGTACAAGTTAAATTCTGTACATTGTCACTATTGATTAAAAGCACAGATGGTTATGTTTAACTACAGTGGTATAAAGCTTTATACAAAAAAACCCATGCATACAAATAAGCAAAATCTGGCCCCAAAATTATCACATGGATTGAACACTAGAAACAGTCTTGTGTGTTAGTTTTCTCTGTTTCTATGACTTGTGAAACTGTCTAAATTTACAATAGCGCTGATACAATAATCTATAACTAACTTGATCAGAGTGGGGCACATGCCTTTATAATATACTTCATATGAATAAACTTACTCTTCAATATCACAAAATCAAAATTCTTGTTCCCTGATAGTGAAGAGTACTAGACCCTGGGCTTTACCACTTCTGGAAATTAATCACATTAGCTCATAGGTAAAACACAGTTTTAAGTCAACCTATTTTCATCTTTTCAATTACATTTGATGTTGGGGTCCAAAAAAATTAAGAAGAGAAAAAGAACTATATCCCTTCTCCCTCATACGTGAATCAGACACATTTTCTAACTTGTACGTCATTCTCTTTCATCACAGCATTAAAAAGAAACAGATATTACAAGCAGTTGTATACGAGGAAAAACTTCTTCATTATGAGGGATGTCAGGTTTTGAATGTTTTGTCCAGAGAATCTCTGGAATCTCTATTGAGTATCTACTCTTTTGAGTATCTAAAATACTCAAGACTCAACAGAATGCGTCTCCAAACAAACTGCTCTAACAGGACCTGCTTTGACAAGAGGTTGAGCTACAAGACCTCCACTCCATTCCAATCCAAATTGTTCTATTGTTCCATGCCTACACTCTGGTTTTATTTTTGGGGGGGTATTTTTGCTGTCTTTGACATCTTTGATATACAATGTCACAAGGTCCCTGAAACTTGTATAACCCATTCAAACCCATTATTTTCTCATAATAGGTTTACTCAGATATTGATATCAAGGCCTTTATTTTCCAATAAAAGTTCTTAGTGATGTCAATTGTGCCATAAAAGAAAATTATGAAATTATGGGCAACAATTAATAAAAGTTAGAGTTTCGGTAACAGCTCAGATCAATCATTTGGAAAACCACTACCTCAAGATCTCTTTGTGATGGAAATAGAAATACACACTTAACTTCTATACCTTCTGTGGAAGAAACTAATTTGACATTTGACATTTTTTGCTAAAAGCTTTTCTAGACTTGGAAATTAAAATGAAACTTCAGATACTTTTTGGAAGAGAATAATGGCATTAAATTAGAAAAGCAAGCTATAAATAGCCTTAAGAAATCTGTATGCAACAGAATCTATAGTAAGGACAGAGAAAGACCAGACACAGGGAACTCAAATAATACAATACAGACAAAATATAATGAGTTTGATATCAATTTCATCTATTCCAAAGGATATTATGAAAACTTAATTTGAATTAGATCAACAGGATCAATCATAATTTCCATATCAATCTGATAATTTCAGAAGAAAACTGAGGGTGTTTAAAGTATGCTTAATACATTATGCTCATTTCTAATACACTAACTTTTAAAGAACTTGTATATTATCAAATTCATTGATCAATAATATTTCTGTGAGCAAAGAGATACAGAACAAGGCAAAATACCCAAATAACAAACATCAGATAATTATTATATGCTATTGTCAATATCTATTTTGTCTTTTTCTCTCCTTACTATTAATTTTCAAGTGTTAAAAAACTATGTCAGAATAATAATAATTAAATATAAAGCATTTTGAAATTTGTTTTTTCATTCTTTTAGACAGCCTTGAATTATTTTTTCTTTCTACCTGTCAGCTTTCTGAACTAAGCACAAGAGAATTTTTATGACATAGAAATTCAATCTGGCAATAAACCCAGCAGAAACAACATGTTGTCTCCAATTTTTTTAAAATAAAAATTCTTTATCACCAACTATTGCTTGCTTGCTTTTGTCCTATATGGTTGTTCTACCTTAAAAAATACCCTTTTTAAAAAAGTTTAGAATCTTTTGTTGTAATGCAGAAGCAGAAGAGAACAGAAAATTTTAATCTTCAGTAAAAACATTTTACATCTCTCTTATAGTGATATAAATCAGTCTAATTTGCTATGACAGTGACTGAACGTTAGTTTTGTTTGAACTTGTCAAATTTTTCTGAGATATGAAGTCACTGAATTGCTTTAGTAAGCAAAGGCTGAAGAGAGTCCAGGTAACTCTGTGCCCTGGAGCAGACACATATGTGAGTTTTGCAATTAGAATATTCAGAAAGTAATGAGGAGTAAAAAGCAATGACTTGGCTTATAAATAGGCATTCCATGTGTTTTAAAATGCAAAATCAGTGATTATCTATGATAACCAGAATTTCTGTTTATGCTAAGGATTCTTTGGCTAGCCTTGGTGAATATTCCATTATTCTGAAGACCCTTCTAAGACTGTAGACCTGGAAAAATTAGTTAGTCCTGTTCCCTCCTACCCATGTTTCTATGGCTTACTGAAAATGGTTGACCTGTTGTTTGATGTTCTTGAAAGAGAATATAATTTTTTTCTGGGACACTGGTTGCAATAACATCATTTTTTCAATTTTCCAGGGTAGAAAACCAGAATGTACTGAGATATAACTGCAAAAATCACTGAAGCTTTGTTTTAGTACTCACACCAAAACACACACACGCTTTTTTTTCCTCTCAAGTCTTTTGGTGAGCAAAAAATGGGTACTTTCTTGGTATTTAGATTTTAATGAAAACTCTGTCCACAAGAGAAACAAACACAAGAGACCTCACTTCTGCACATCAGCTGGACAGAAACACTTTTTACAGCCCCATGCCAGGACCTAGGGAGGTATGGTAAGACTGCCTACATATAGTCATTTAGAGCCATTTGAAGTGAAATAGTTTACCAAGGTGGGGCTGCCCCCTGCCGTGGAGGCTCTGGTGGTTATGACACAGGACACCTCAAAGAGCTTCACTTCTTTGGAGAGGCAGCTGGAGGTTCAGAAGGATATCTTGCAACACCTAAAATGGCACTGGACGCCTGTAGTTAGGTAAGTGACTTCTGAACTTAACTAAGAGAGCTCAAAACTTGACTAAAGTCAAGATAGCTCAATGGGACATACAAGAAAACTAATCAGAAACAAGTGAGAACTCTCCCGATTTTTTGCTAAGTCAGAGATATGATATTTTATGCCTGCCAAGGAGTTATCACATAACTTCATATACAGAACACAAGGAAGGCAAAACATAATGTGAAATCCAGAGGAGATTCTGATACATACCTGCTGCTTCTACTCATAAAAATATTATTCAAAGCTATCACAGTTTTGTCAGACTCCCTAAGCAGGATTCAAAATTGTTGTCTCAGAAAGAGCGATATAATTTTTCCACTCACAGAAGTGCTTTACTCTATTTATTCTTAATAACATCTCTGAGTGTTAAAGCCTTATCATTGAGATGCTTCCCATTGCAAGGGACTACAAAAAACAATTCACCCTGATAAGTGAGTGGGATGGAAAAGCCTTTTTAGAAATAATTTGCCTGTTGTTTTTATTGGCCCTGATGGTCAGGCTTTTGACAGCTCATTTTACTCTACGTGAATTACCCTGGTATGCTTATTATTCTGTTCTATGTATATATGTTTATTTTCATGGTACCTATCTCAAATTTCCCTTTCCTAGTACCACCGTAAAAAACTGACAGATAAGATTTAAAAGTTTACCCTTGCTAGTCCTTAAAAGATCTACTATCTCCTACACTGATTTCTTTCCACTTATGCTACTCATACCTTCCTTCTCATTCAAGATAACCCATAGTGAAATTTTATTTACAGTTATGGCTGCTTTACAGGATACATTTAAATCATAAAAGTACAAATAGACTCACTGATATTTCATGGTTTCTTCTGTTCAAAAATTCATGCAACCAGGGAGAGTAAAAAAAAATCTTGCTGAAGCCGCCTGTGGAAAAGTGTACCCTGCAACTGTCTGCTCACAGGGCTTGGCTGCTGTCTAAGGGTTCTGACAATTAAACGCAAAATACTTCTGAGGCCATAGATACCTCCAATGAGTTACTTGAGTTAAGCAGCTGTTGGCTAATGAGTTATGACTCCTTCATAATGTTGTAATTTTTATTTGATAGAAAAATAATTGAGGGTTTATTTAACCTGCACCTGTAATTAACAGTGTTTTCTTTCTCATTCACTTTTTTGTCAACAGAAGAATTTTGTCTGCCCTACTTACCTGAAATGAAATTTCTCACAGGGGATGGGATTTGTTTTAATAAAGGAACAAATACAGTTGACTAAAAGATCGAGTTTCTTTCCAATAAAAGTCAGTATGTTAATTATTACGTAATACTAATTTAGGGTAAATATTACTTGACAATCAAAAATTAAGAGTAAAAATACTCTGAAACTTTCAATGAAATTAAAACATTTAATTACCTCAATTTAAATCATGAGTTCAAAATGAAAAAGATCAACTTACGAATGAATGTTTCCAATCAAAGACTTTCCTTCTCCTGTGGAAAATTTTGATTAGGTGAAATTTGATGAGGAAAAGTGTTGGATTTTTTAAACTATCTTGGCTGAGAATATTTCTCCAAGGCATTTAGATAAAAAGTAATCCATATCTTTCAGGGTAACAACCTGAATTGCATTTCTATTTGTTACATGAATCTATCCAAATATGTTTTCTAACACTTCTAAACAATATTCCAAAAGAAAACATAAAACAGTTGACAATTTTCAACAAATAAGCTACATAATCTGTAAATTAGTATGTGATATTAAACTGAAACATAAAAATTTCTAATCTGTTCTATTTCAAAAGAGTTATTTCAGTATTTAATAAAATAGCAGTGTCAGGCAAGAGATTATAGATGTGCATGACTGAACTGTATGTATTTCCTGGTGTTCAGATAAGGATATATAACTGAAGGGTAAAATACACTTTATTTATTGCAGGAAAATAGGATTTTGAGGAGGATTGAGGAGATAGTCATCATTGGCAGGCTGGAAGAGAAAGGTCGTCTCAGACACACAGAAGGAGATACAAGTGGATGAACAAATGCAGGCAGAACTGAGACGGAAAAGGTGGAAAGCAAGTGACTGGACATTAGACGTGTCTATGTGGTATAGCACGCAGGTGAAAAAATGTATTTTTCATGCATCTTTGAAAGCTTCTTCTGTATTCTGCCTTGAAACCAAGTAAGCCCAAGATACTAGCAGTTACATAGAATCATCTTTAAAATTAATGGAAGAATAAACAGACAAGCAACTTAAGAAACACGTTAGCCATGAGAATGTTTTCTTCTTATTTGTGAGACAGCATTTATGCACAGATTTGTGCTGGCCTTAGCTCCAGGAAGAAACAAGTTCCTATAAACTTGGAGGCCACGGATTAAGAAAAGTTCTCATGTGAAAGGACTGGTAAGTCTTATTAACATAAAGATAGCGCTTCTCTTTTAGCAGTTCTTTAGATGGTAAGAACCGTTTCATGTATATCTTCTTCTTCCATTCTCCCCTGCACACCCGATACTGACTGTTCTACAAGAGTAGATATAGGGTAAGAAGGATCTTACAGCTTAAGGAGCTGTGCATCTTAAAATATAGAAGTACTTGAATCCTCCAGGCAAAAAGTTGTTTTTAAGGAGTGCACATTCTAAAAGCTTTTAAACTGCTTTCTGTAGTTCAAAGCTCCCTGGATTATGTTTTAGCTATCATGTTCTTACTTAGCTTCTGTTGTAAAACTCCATTTGTCTTCCTCACACATTTCTAAATTTTCATTATCCTGTGAAAAATAATTAAATCACAAAGTAAGCAAAGCTGATTCAGTGGTAACTGAAAAGCCAAAGCTACAATACAGTATTAAAAATTGAAACGGAACAGTTTAGCTTTACCAGCTCATTTACTTAGGTATCGCGCTAAGGCATCAACACCATTTATCACTATTACAGAATCACAAAATCACAGAATGGTAGGGCTTGGAAGGGACCTCGGGAGATCGTCTAGTCCAACACCCCCGCCCAAGCAGGGTCACCTACAGCAGTGGCACAGGACGGTGTCCAGGCGGGTTTGGAATGGCTCCAGAGTGGGAGCCTCCCCCACCTCTCTGGGCAGCCTGTGCCAGTGCTCTGCCACCCGCACAGGAAAGAAGTTCTTCCTCATGTTAAGATGGAACTTCCTATGCTCAAGTTTGTGCCAATTACCTCTTGTCCTATCACTGGGCACCACTGAAAAAAGACTGTTCCCATCCCCCTGGCACCCTTCCTTTAAGTATTTATAAAAATTGATAAGATGCCCCCTCAGTCTTCTCTCCTCCAGACTGAAAAGATCCAGGTCCTTCAGCCTTTCCTCATAAGAAAGATGTTCCAGTCCCCTAATCATCTTCATATAGCATCATCATGCTGTAGTCTGGCATGTTTGCACCATCACTAGGAACAGAAGTGTTTACGGAAAACAAATTAAGAACTTAAGGGAAATACAAGGTAAATATTGAAATAAAACAGTAAATATTGAAATGAATCGGTAAATACAAAGAATATTGCAAACAGGAGTCAAGTCCTTGTTTAGAGTTAAACCAGTACAGATATGAGTTTCTAGGTAAGGAGACATGCTCATTAATGAAACTACATAAGCTGTGGTGATACCAGGAATTTTTAAAGTAAAACAAAGTTCAGTCACATTTCTGAAGTGCTTTGAAAGAATAAGTTCAATATGTGTACGGAGCTAGAATTTTAAGAAGACTAATGAAGAGTTAGTAAGGCCAGTAAAAGAAGGTGAAGACATTTCCAGTAGGAGGCCAAGAATTGAAAAAAGGTTTACTTTTTTACAATAGCATCTTTTAAATATTTGAAGTATGTTTCTCTTGTTTTCTTCCAGGAACAAACACATTTCTATATAAGAGAAGTTCGTAACCTTCTATTAGCTTTTCATCACCTTAACAGATGGTTGAAGTTAGGAGATAGATTTCATCTCTTCTAAGTAGTCGCTATGAGAAAACATATGAACCTGTCATTAATGACTCTGAAATTACTGCAGTTGGTTGTAAACAATATTTTATATAGAGTTAGAATGAGAAGATTCAAAGGTTACCACCTAACTCTTCCATGAAACTCATACTGTTCTCCCCTCCTACTTCATTCTGATACTCACAAGATGGATCCAAAGCTTTGGAGAGATAAATCTAATAATAATTTTCTCCATTATTCTATAGTCATAGAACTTCATTAAAAGAGATAATAATGTTTCACTATCATGTTTTAGATAAGGAATACCAAGAGAATTCAACCACCATATTCCAAGAGAGTTGGATTGGTCTTTACATGCAAGCATACAGATAAAACTGTTGGCAACATAAGCTTCTCAATTTTGCAGATCTATAGATTGCGAGAGGAATTGTTCAAGGTCAGAAAAAATCAATGAGCATGGAACTTTGTTTGCCAGTTTAATGTGCTAACCATCTTTGGTTTTGCATACACAGACAAGAAACGAACAGCACAAAGACAAACAGGAGGCAGCATACAACTTTCAGACAGTTCTTCAAAATTACTATGAATATTCCTTTTTTTTTTATAATAGAAACACAAAACAAGTATTTCCATATATTTTTTTTTGTAATTTGAATGGTCAAACCTGAGGTTTGAACATGCCAGCAAGACTGTTAACTTAAAAATTAGGGGTTTGGAACAACTGGCTAAAACTATTTAGTAGTTCTGTAACTGCTGCAGTTTACTAAATATGGAACAGCATAAGGGAACCATTTCATAATCAGTGCAAAGATTTTATTTGATTGTTCTCTCCCTACAATAATTTGCAATAAAACTGAATATACTTAGTTGAAGTTGAATATTTTTATTCTTTGCATTTTATTTTGTTAGTATAAAAATACATATGAAAGCAATACAAAAGCAGTATTATGGATTTAAAGTAACAAAAGAAATCAATCCTATCTATTAATTTTAAATTCACTTGCTTAGGTTGGTTAAAGATAACCCTATAGTTTCCTTCAGCAGTCTTTTTTCAACCTAATATCACCGCCAGTTACTGTTAAAGCTGTGTATGTCTGAAGTAAAGCCCTTTCTCTCTAGCCCCTTAGAACCTTTCCCTTTGTTAAAGGTATTTGCAAACTATTGAAATGCAAATGGAAGTAAACATTGAAGGATCATACTAATAATATCACTGAAAAGAAGTACACATTTTTCACTATTTTTTGAGGTTTTGTACTTCTGGAAGTACATGTCTGCTAGTTTAAGAAAAAAAAAAATTAAACATTTGTTATTTTGTGCAGAAGGTCCTGTATAACCAAACAAACTCAGCTATTTTCCATCAAGACTACTGGAGCAAATGTGGAGACTGTCTTACTGAAATCGTTAATTCTCTCTCATTTAAGATAAATTTCTAACTACTTGTCATCAAGTGATAATTTTCCCTGCCTTCAATGGTGAAGAAGATGTCACACTATACTAATGATGCAGCAAACTACTTCCATATCCATAAACTCACTTGCCTGTTAGATTATCATGTCCAGCAAGCTCAGTCAGTTGTTTGGGTTTTTTTGTATTTTTGAAACCATATCCAGCCAAGACACACCTCAGCATGAGACAAACCGAAAACATTATTTGATGGACCTATCCACTGACAGTTTCAAAACTGTTTATCTTTTCCCTGGAAGTCCAGCAATATCTCTAGATTTACTTGTAACCTTATTTACATAATTACTAGAATTTCATTTTGCACTTCGTTAACAACCATAGCCAATCCTAATATTCTAAATGAGCAAAAGCTCTTCACATTTCCTTTAATCACAAACACTCATTATAATTTTTTCTGGGTGATGGGGTATATCTGAAAATCAGCATAGTTCCAATATGTCTAATTTACATCCAGCAGAGTTCTAAATTCTCCCTAACCATGTTTCTGCAAATGTACGAACAGCAGAAGAAATTATTTTAAGAATTTCAAATGCATTTCAAAACAAACTTTCTCACCAAAAATCATCACTGACCTCTTCTTTCATTTCATTTCACAATGTGTAAGCACATAGCCATGATTTTTTTTCCCTGTGCATCGAGATCTCAGAATATTCTGTGTCAAAACACCTTTTTCCAGCATTTACTTTACAGAGCCAGTAAGTAGGTTTCTGTTCTACCGCCTTTCATTATGCAAATTCTCTCTCTTTGAACTCTCAGGTTTTTCTTTACTTTTGTTTGGTGGGGTTTTTTTTCTGCCCTCATTGCTTGGAACAGAACACATTGACAGGCTCAATTATACTTCCATATGCGACTAATGTTCAAATTTCAGCTCTTTATGCCAATGGAAAACCTGCTGGACCCCGCTGGCCTGAAAAATTCTCAAAGGAGAAAAGGAGAAAATATCTCCACCACTGAGCTGCAATGCAGATCGATCAGGCAGATCACCTGGAGAACATGGGTCTGGATCGTATCATTTAGACAAGATGAACTTGTACATTCAGGAATATTTGTATTAAACAAATCATAGCTGTGTCATTCTGATCTATGTTTAGACACTGCAAGAAAAAGCAAGCCTGTTGCTGCAATGTGAAGAAGGAAACAAATGGAAAACTATTTAAATTTTAATACAAATTTAGCGTAAGTAGGAAAGATCAGAAATTGAAAACGCCTTAAAGATAAAAATATTTAGGACCATCTAGCAAAGCACATGAGAAAAGACAATATGACTTCTTTCATGGTTTAGCTGCTGTAAAATGAACTCACCTTAAGCGTACTTCCTGAAAAAAATACTTTCCAAGAGCAGAAGGTGCACTATTATCGATATATTAAAGTCAGAAAGAAAAGAAAGAAACTGAGGTTTATGTTTATTTATAAATACTATATTATTGTCGTCACATATTGATTCACCAGTCGATCTCTGTAAAAGATTAATTGTGTCATTTAATCACTATATTTTTATTTAGGGTTCTTACAGAAAAGGAGAATTATTTGTGGAACAGAGGTTGACCATCCAAATGAGTATTTCACATCCTGGTGGGGTAAATATGCAGTCTTTTCTTTGATAGTACAGACAAATATACTTAAGACAGAAAACAGTGAACAAATAAATTAATGAATCTAAATTTGATACTTTCATGTTATCAAATAGCAGGCTTAGAATTCAATAAACCACATACATATGAATCCATCACATCCATCCACCATAGCAGTTTTGTAAAATTTCACTTCACATTTAATCATCAGTTTTATATTTCATACATGGAGAGTTCACTTCTCTCGTGCACTTCTGTTTTCCACCAGTTTGCTGATGTAAATTACTAGCTCACAAAAATCTTGGTGTTTTATGTATCCATGCTATATGTTTCTCTAACTTAAAAGCCACCTAGGTTTCACAAAAAAAAAATGACCATATTTTATCTGCAGTTGCCTTTGGCTACTTGAAAAAGGCATCTTAAAAATCTGAGATATGATGTTTCTAATAAACAGCTACCATACATACACAAAATTGAAAATTCTCAATTTTCTGCAATTCTTTTTCACTATACGGTGAGTGTACAAGTCCTCAAGTACATAAAAATGCCATTGTTTTGTATTTTATTTTCACATCATATTTTTCCACAGCAAAGAAGACTATTATTTTATATTACTTCATGTGAAAATCTTCTTTAAAGCTTTTGTTGTCCTTTGTATAATATACAGATTATCCAGTCAACTTCTGACCTTAACATAGATCTTGCCTTGACTTGCCTCTTTATTAACAAGCTGAATGATCAGGCTTTGCACTTTTAGCGTGAAATGCTCAAGTATGGCTGAGTCAGAAGTTGCTTATCTGTTATATTAAGTCTTAGTAATTACAGAAGACTAAGGCAGCTTAAAGATCAGAGGGTTGCAAATATTTTGGGGCTACATAAAATATTTTATGGAAGAACTATGAACAAAAAAGGTGACTCTGGAAATATTCTAATGTTATGAATTGAGGAGTACATTGTATAATAGCCAACTCTACCTATAGAAAACTTTCCATCTTTAGATCCACATTTGTTTTTAAACTGCTTTTCTTTGAAGGGCTGCAAAACTTTACAACTTCACTGTTGTAAAATGGATTGAGGCATTTGTAAAAGTTCTGGACCTAATTGAATACATATTAGAAAACTGTGCTGAAGCTACCAGAACAATTTCAAGACATATTAAGTTGAAACACTGCTGTTGGAAACCATCTAAAGTCATCTATAATGCTGGGATCCAGAACTGTAAGCAGGTACGTCTCAAAGAGCAACAGAGCAAAATATTTTGCGACAGGAAATCTCTCCTCATATCCTGAAGCCAGACTAAACGATGTGGAAGATTGAGGATGAGGGACATGGAGCTGAGTACTTCCAGCTTCTCATCAATAACGACACATCTTGCATTTGGCTGCAATCCTGCAGATGTTACCTGCACACGTCTTACAGCACCCACCGCCCTCAGCCAGCCGTGGGCGGGCAGCAGTCTCTGCAGTCCACTACATCACCAATCCGTGTATTTTATTTCATTTCATGTTGTTCAATTACTTCTAGATTTGTCTCGAAGTCCTGCCGTATGACAGAACTAAAAGTAAAATCTGTAACATTTACTCTCTTCTGTGTTAAAGTTCCTTTTTTTTTTCTCCTTATCTTTAAAAGCAGTTTACACCAATCCACTATCTAGGTGTGTACATTGTCCCTTATTTTCCTACCATGTTCTGACACTTTTCTTCAAACTCTGGATTTGACCTGGGGACACCAAACATCACCTTCAATCCTGTTCATTGCCTGTTCTGATTGCCAAGCCCACACAGATGAATGGCAGTCGTCCTAGGAGTGACATGCAGCAATTCATCAAACGGATTTGCCCATTAGGCACATCCAGGCAATCCAGTGACAAAGCCATATAATCTTGTCTTCCTGTCCCCTGCTATACCGAGTGTAACAAATATTGCACAGAAATGGTGCCTATCACCATTTAATATGGAAAACAATGAAGTATTTTCTGTCCTTGCTATTTTTTCACGAGTCTTGATCTAATTTCTATTTAAAGGATCGCATTCTACCCCACCCATTATGATTATTTTAATGAAAACAAAAAAAGTAGCTTCTAAAATCTTCCTTCTTCAAATAACAACTAACCAAAATAGTTCACTTCTAGAAGTAGATAAAATCACTAAATCCCTTAAAAAGGTATGCAAAATAAGAAAATTACTCTGTTTCCTATTCGGTAGGTGCTTCCAAGCAGACATATCTTTTTCATTGTGATCACTATGCAGCAGAGGGAAGTTCTATGGAAAGTATTGTAAACTGTAAAACTATTTTTTTTTTAAGTCTTGAAATATTAATCTCACAATAATGCAATTTAGGCAAAGAGGATACAACCTGTCAAAAAAGGACAAAATTAAAGTAAATTTGAAAACAACTTTGCTCAATTTTATGCTATACAGAACGCATTGGTAGTATCATCTTCCTGCCTATAGCCTATTCAGGAAGCGACTGAGAGATTATGATGCTGAAGTTTTGGTTAAACCAGGACCTTTCTCTGTGCTTGAAGCAAAAGAAATGGAAAGAGAGTGCATTGGTGACTAAGGATAATTTTCAATTCCTCTCAAAAAGTCTAGAAGTAGTTCTGTTTTTTCTTTCTGTAGGACACTACTTTTTCAGATGAGTACAATTGCATACACTAACACGATCCAGAATTCAGGGGGAAAAAAAACACAGAAAGTTATCTCCAGAATAGTCATGGAAAGTATGTATAGTTGTAGGGGAATAAGTCTCAGAAAAAGATTCAGAAATTCCATTGTGAAAATGGAAGACAAACAAAGACTGATAGGGTATATTTATGATAGTAAGTTCTTAAAGGGGTGAGTGGGGGTGGAATAACAGCCAATGAATGAAAACTTTTCAGCAGCAAGAGGCTATATTTTCATCAGTAAGCTAATTCAAAGTATATTGATTCAACCACTTTAGCCACGAAAACCTGCAAACAATATTCTGAGTTCCCTTGCTCTTCCAGTCATAGAATAGTCTTCATCCTGGGGAAAAAAAAAAAAAAAAAGCCTTATCAAGGAATGCAGTTAAAAATAAAATCTCTTAATAGATATAAAGGATATCTTTAATTAAAAAAAAATACAGATATGTATAGGTCAGCTCCAGATTTGTTTACTGCAGCAGAAACACAAGAATGCAAGGAGGAGCAATTGATATTTTCCAGCAAGTATATTGTCTAACGTGTAAAGCTACTCACTTAGTAAGATTGTCACATAGTGCCATTTTCCTGTCATTATCTAGTTTCTATGTTAAATACTTAAAAGCAAAATTTCATTTACATATTCCCTATTCCCACATTTCTTTTTTTGTCCTTTCAGCAACCTATCATAACATATTTGTTCCCGTTTAATGACATTCAAACATATTTTCCAAGTGACTTATGATAAATACAGGTGTAGTTTCATTCACCTGCTCATTCTTTAGGCCAGGCTGAGAGAAATGGATAAAATCCCCACGTATTTCATTTAAGTTAAAACAGTATAAATATAAACTACCAGCTTTTCATATCAGCTATACCCTTAACAACTTAAGTTACTAAATTTCAAATGTAAGAATCTGTTATCTGTTATGTCATGCCCACAAGAAACTTCAAGCACACCTTTCTCAGCCTGTATTTCATTGATTAAAGCACATCTATTTCAGATCCTACTTCAAGTGACACCAAAATTTGTCTCCTCTCCAAGCTTAAAGTTATTCTGAAAGAAACAGATTCAAAATCTTCTGTTGAAACTGTTACATATTTCACCAAGTTATTAGAGCTTGCTTTGTCTTTACTAACAGAAAGCAAGTGTAAACATCATCCTGCAGCTTTGTGATGTGAAAGGGGAAAATCTTAGCCCCCAGCTCCTGGTTGAACGGACTGTTGAAGTATTTTATCATTTCCTTCCATCTCAAGAATGCCTTTAAAGGGAAGAATGACATCTTTCAAAAATAAGAATACTGTCCACCACACGAAGGAAAAACTTTAAGAACCTGTGAGAGTATTGGGTTATGAATCCAAAACAGAAGTTAGTACACTTTCAGGCTAGAAGCAAGCACTTGAATTGCAAAGAAAGAATCAATTTTAGCAATGCCTCACTGCCTCCAGATCTTCCCTTTGGGTGGTGGTCTCTGTCTGTGGTCATGCTGTCTGTGGGTGATGGTTTGGCTCTCTTCTATATGTATATATTCTAAAGCACTGTATGAAAAGCCTTGCAGGCTGGAAACTAATACCTACAGTATGCAAATTTCCAGATGCGATGATATCATATATTACAATGTTTGTTTGTACTCTTCATTTTTCACATTTCCTATGATTTCTGCATTTTCCTGAATTTGCAATGATAGAGAAATCCTGATTCTTCCAAAGTTAGAAGATTTTTTAATCCTTCAATAAAGTTAGAATTTCCCTTCAATGATTTAGTCCCTGGTTATAAAATCAAAACTAAATTAAAAAAAAATAAAAAATACTTGCTCAGTGTGAATTATGTCTCCTCTGGAAGATCTATACAGACAGTTACTAGACAAAATGTCAGTTCAAGGTTCTTTTTTGACTTTCTTACCAGCATCGTTCACCTATTGGTTATCCACCTAATGAGAAAACAATATCTACTGATATGAATCCTCTGGACTCTGTGGAATCATTAGTCCCAGTTTAATTGCAGGACGAACTGTGTCATTTTTCTCTGTAAGACAGGGCTGAAAGTGGAATTGAGCTCCAGTTGAATGTACGCTTTGATACTGGTTTCATATGGAAGCAGAGGAGAACCCAAGCCATATACATAATCTTACATGTGTGCATTTGAGATCAAGGCAATACAAAACCATGTCACATTAAGGCTAATAAACTCAGACAGGAAACAGCATATTATGTTGGGTGTGTGAACTTTCACGTATTGATTTCTAGTCAGAGCTTATATACAAGTGGAGGATGATTAAAAGAGAGCAATGTTGACAAAAGTGTTAACAAGTTGGTTTCCTGATGGCTCAAGTTATCTCTGGTTTGGGATCTTGGGACATACAAGGCTGGGCATTAAATAAAAAGCAATCTTCACTTCACACGGGAGGTGTGACAGTACTGGAAGAGGTTATGAGAGAGCTTGCAAAATTTCTGTCCTTGAAGTTTTTCAAGACTTAGCAAGAAAAATCCTCACCAGACCTGATCCAGTGCCAACAATACACCCGCTGTGAGTGGTGTGTTGGACTAGGTTCCTTCCAAGAAACATTTTTATAATTCCATTACTGTGCTTCACAGTATCACGTGTTCAAAGCAGTGACCCATTTCGCTTTACCAATGCTCATCTCACAGTGTGCAATAAGTTCAATATTCTTCAACTTTCTCAAAAATATTTAATTATCTTTGTTCAACCATAGTGTGTCTTTTAAACAGTAGTCACACTCACCTATGAATAGTTATGCCTTTTAATTATGCTTTGTTAAAGTGAGTGACCACATCATCTATGAAAAGACTGCTAGTACCACCACATCTCTAATTACATCGTGTGGAAAAAAGACCAAGGGAACTTTTTAAGACCAAGAATCTTTTTAAATTATTGAGCAAGTGAGCTATAGTAACAGATATATTCCATTTAGTTTGAAGATCAACCCAACTCAAAAGAGTAGAAAACTAAATAATCTTCCTCCAAAAGTATATATTGGAAGCTATCACAAAAAAAAAAAAAAGTTTAATATTTATTAACAGTAACACACAGGTAGTGCAGTTGTGTCATTGGTATAACTTAAGAAGGGAACAGAACAGATTCAGCAGCAGTCATGCTACCATGAACCTATAAGAACAGTTTGCTACATTTTAATTAACCTTTCAATAACACAGACATTTAGTTTACTGAACTTTTACTGAAATCAACAGTAGCCTTAAAACATACTTTAAAGGGAAAAATAGTGGCCCAGGAGCTGTATACACATCCCCCTAAGTATCCGCTTGGCTGGCAGTCTGGAAAATGTCAGCTTCAACAGATTAGAGCTTTATTTGAGAATCCTAATTTAAAGTGCAACTATGAGATGTAGTGGCATCGCTGGTCATGCCATGAAATAAAGTGGAAAGATGTCACTAACCTTTATTGACAGCTCCATAAGATGTAAGGTCAGGGCAACCATTGTGATTTTGCTGCAGAGCTCTTTATCCCCTCGGCTCCCACTTGACTTGGCTTAAAGGGACAGCACGTTTCTAGCACAGTGAAACATTTCAGATCACTCTGCAGCATTTCAGTTTAAGAGTATGCTATATTGTTTGGCACAAAAATTCTCGGGACTTCATTCAATATTTACAGAATAGATGTTTCCTGGCAACATCAGCAATTATTTTTACTTTAATACCTTCTAAAAGAGAAGACAAGGTGCAGCATTCAGATCTAATAACAGTCTGAAGCAAAATTTGGGCACCTGAGTCCAAACCAGTGGTCCTGAAATGACTGCTGTTACTGCAAACATTTAAAAGATCCAAGCTTTTACTGTGAACAGCCCGACAACTAGTTCATAAGTAAGTTATCATACCAGAAATAGATATTACTTTTCACGAAAGAGAATAATTTGACTCTAAGTCTGAGGTTCAAATCTTTTTCCTGTTTAAGAAGGCGGAAACCCTCTGCCTCGCATTATAAATTGATAATACTAATAGAGGTATATGTGCAAATGATTAAGTTCTCATCCCCTATTTTGACTAGATTACACTTTTGTTTCTTCATTCTGTAGGCCACAACAAAGAAAATAACAGGTTTAATTCTGACTTCTTTGGTCTCCAATGGATCCACTGGGGAATACCAGGATTACAATTCGTTGTCAAGGGTTACAATTTAAAAGAGTGACAAAATGTTAAAATAAATGCAAACTTTCACAGAAAATTCACATGCTGAAACCCGCGAAACTCATAGACAATGTGAAAAGAGAACAGCACAAGTCAAAAACAAATCATTATAACGTGTGATACCATTGCATCTGGAATCCCTCATTATGAATCAGAACTCCCATGTGCAAAACACTTGAGAGAATTAACATGCAAGTATTGGGCCAAATACTCTGCTCATATAAAATGCTATGCTCCATTGACTTTGGTGTTATGTTGATTTATACCAGCCATGAACTTCTTATCAGGTAGTAAAACTCTTTTCAGGTAATTGAGTCATCTGATTGTTTCTTATTCCTTCTTTTAGAAAACTTTTCTTTAAGAATCTGAAAGGTTCAAAGTCATTGAATCAGCTCAGTTAGGAATTAAATTATAAATGCAGCACATAACACTTAACAGTAAAGCACATAATGATAACCAAAGCTTAATGTATTGCAGTCCTAAGGGGCAACAGAAGCTATTTTATTCTATACTACTCCTTGCTCAGATTGAGCAGTGCATTTCAGTGTATATTATCTTTTCATTACACTCATTAAAATGAATGAAAAGAACCTGAGATACATTTTGTATCTATATTATTTGAGAAATGCATCAACCATAATTTATAAGACCTAGTTAAGAGTTTGCCTTTATTTTGAAAGTTAGAGTTTCAAAAGACCTTCACAGAGCTAAAGTTTGACAAAACTACTGTCTAAGTAGTTCTCTGTTATTTTATGAAATATAGGACAGAGAAGTAGCCAGGAATTGCTCTAGGGAGAATGTAAAGGAGCTTTAAAGCTCTCAGAGTTCAAAGGTAATAAAATAATTCCATAACATCCTTGCTTTACTGAAATGCTGGCCCCTAGTCAAGGCCACTAGTTATTTTTCCTGTAGTCCCCAACATTTCAGCTATGTCTTCAACTTTATCTTCTACACTTCCATTCATCCCTAGAGAAAATTTCAAATAGGCTCAACCATACAAATTTATGGAAGATGTGGTTCACAAGGCTGAGCAGGTAAAGGACCAATCAGGGGCTTTTTCTGAAACACCAAAACACAAAAGGAGGGGACATGCACATTTATCCTCTGGCAAAGCAGAGTTAGCATCATCCAGATGAAGGACACTCATAACGTGTTTCCTCTGAAACACAGCAACACAAATTTTTATCTGATTCATAATGTCATAGCATGCTGAGTAATGTCTCAAATAGGCTTAGAAAAATGCCCAGCAGCTCTAAAAGTATCCACAAACTGGGTCAGGCTTTTACTCTGGAAAAGAGGTTCACACCACACTGTGTAGCACTGATGACTTGCAGTTAGTGGCGTCATTGGTAACTACTAGTGTTTAGCCAGCACTGTAGTCTCAGAGACCTCTACTCTATGTTAACCCGAATCATAGAATGGTTTAGGTTGGAAGGGACCTTAAAGATTTTCTAGTTCCAAGCCCCCTGCCATGGGCAGGGACAGCTTCCACTAGACCAGGTTGCTCAAAGCCCCATCCAACCTGGCCTTGAACACCTCCAGGGATGGGGCCCCACCAACTTCCCTGCGCAATTTGTTCTAGTGCCTTACCACCTTCAGAGTGAAAATTTTTTTGCTAATATCTATTCTAAATCTCACCTCTTCCAATTTGAAGCCATTATCCCTCATCCAATCGCTACATGGCCTTGTAAAAAGTCCCTCCCCAGCTTTCTCGTAGGCCCCCTTCTGTTACTGGAAGGCCACTCTAAGGTCTCCCTGGAGCTTTCTCTTTTCCAGGCTGAACAACCCCAGCTCTTTCAGCCTCTCTTCATAGGAGAGGTGCTCCAGCCCTCTGATCATATTGGTGGCTCTCCTCTGGACCCACTCCAACACATCCCATGTCCTTCTTATGTTGGTGTCCCAGAGCTGGATGGAGTCCTGCAGGTGGGGTCTCACAAGAGTGGAGTAGAGGGGCAGAATCACCTCCCTCGCCCTGCTGGCCACGCTGCTTTTGATGCAGCCGAGGATACAGTTGGCCTTCTGGGCTGCAATCATGTTTAGCTTCTCATCAACTAACACTCCCAAGTCCTTCTCTAAAGGCTGTTTTCAATCCATTCTCCACCCAGCCTGTATTTGTGCTTGGGATTGTCGCGACCCACATGCAGGACCTTGCGTTTGGCCTTGATGAACTTCATGCGATTTGCACAGACCCACTTCTTGAGCCTGTTAAGGTGCCTCTGGGTGGCATCCCTTCTCTCCAGTATGTCAACCGTTCCACATTATTATGCTGATCTTACTTTCTAAACAGCTGGTTTTGATGACAAAGATTTTGTTGAACTTGTCAGCAAGGAGTGACTCTAGCACAGTATTTTTGGCAAGTATGACAAATACTTCAAGGTGTCAGCACAAAGCTGTGTTCTCTGAACATACAAAGTGACATGACATGGGTTTTGTCTTGTTTTTGGATGGTGAGTTAAAAAAGAGGTTATGCTGATCAAAAGAACTATAATTAAGATGATTTCTCAATCTGTTTTATACTTTGTACTTCTGTATTTTGTATAGAAAAAGATCATTTTAATATTAAAAAAATGTTTCTTGTGATTATTGGTGATGCAGTCACAGAACATGTATTGATGTTCATATACTGAAGCAAATTTATCACTATGTCAGCTTTCCTTCATAAGTGAATTGGCTTTAAATGAAAATAGTGATTCTTAGATTTTAATAATAGCTTTATATGGCTGGAGTAATCTTAATCCAATGCTCCCTATCGGTTCATATAAATGATCCATTTATTCAAAGCTCCAAGAACTCAAATCTAGCTTATCAGCTGCCACAAGCTTTGATAAAGGCAAAACCACGATCAGATGCAGCCTTGCCATTATGAATCGGACAGATGGTGCTAAATAGAGTCACTGCTTCTTGCAGGGCACCTTCTGTTTTTCCATACAATGTAAGTTGGGTATCTTTTCTTGACTATTTGAAAATGTATAACAGCATGAAGAATCTTTAAAATAGAATGGTTCTAGGTCTGCAACTTTCTTATTAATTTCTTTTCCTCTGTTAACACCTTTATTTTGGTTTTGGATCTGTATATCTGAGACAACAAAAGTGTGAGATCCATACAGTTAAGTAACAAAACTGGACCGCTTATCATAATCATACTGGTAGCATCTTTTAAGCTTTTAAAATATAGAATTGCAGGTGACAGTAGTATGATTCCAATTATTCCTGTGTGAAAAAAAAGGTTTTTTAGTTCATGTGATTTATTTTCCATTAAGCTTTAGTGAAAACTTCAGTTAAGTTTGAGAATTGTACTCTATATGGGCACGTGTGCATGCAGAGAGGGAAAAAAAAAGAATGACCAGAACTTCATAGTTGAAATTTCAAGTATAACATTGCCTCTAGTTACAGACTAATGGAGTATTAAACTTGTAGTAGATTTCATACCTATTACTGATTGTGCTTCCCTATTAACAAGTTGATTTAGGTGCCTGATAGAATTTCGTCAAAATTTAATATGATTTTGATTTCACTTTTACACCAGTCATTGATTGTACATCACTCATATTGATCACTTTGTATGCATTTACATCCTTTGCTAAAGAATTTTGTTTAATATGATTATACTATAACTTTATAATTTTAATTTAAATGTTAGAGGGTTTTTAAATTCATTCTTTGATAAGGCTTTTTTTTGTCCCCAGGATGAAAACTGTTATATGACCAGAAGAGTGAGGGAACTCAGTCTATTTTTTACAGATTTTTGTGGCTAAACAAAAATGTTTGAATCAATGTATTTTGAATTAATTTACAATGAAAATAGTCTCTTGTTGCTGAAAAATTTTCATTAATTGACTGTTTTTTTTTTTCCCCCTTTAAGAACTTAATATCATAAATTTACCTTATTAGTCCTGGTCTGTCTTCCATTTTCAAAATGGAATTTCTGAATCTTTTTCTGAGACTTATTACCTCCCAGTCATTTCCTGAATCGGCTGCAGGTAGGAAGGCAACATTACATATATGTTTGGTATGGCATAAAATTGAGCAAGTCAGACAATTATTTACAAGAATGAAACTCTTGTAAATAATTAACAAGATAAAGATATCATGTTTAATAGTTTTTGTAAGAAATTAATGTTTATAAAGTTATAATAATGATTATTGCCCTCAGTGTTATGATAGTAGCTTGGATCTTTTTGTATTCTTTCCTGCTAGTTTCCTTGACCCTCTGCCAACTTGTTCGAGTCAGTTGCCAAGGCTTATTCGTGTATGTTAAAGCTGTGCTGGGATGTTACCTCAATATCAGCACTCCCAGCAAGACAGCCACAGTTAATTAATTAAAGTCTATTGCCCTTGAAGTCCCAAAATCCAAAGAGAAAGAATTGCAGCATCCTGCTCTAGCGACCAAGAAAAAAAGAAAAATATGGCTGGATTTTGCAACATTGAGACACATGTTATTTAACATCAGATCTTGCAGAAGTTGGCATCTTTACCAAGACTCATGCAAAGAAGTTTACAGACTTGTAGATTAAAAGGAAATTACTGGAAAAGTGCATGTTCTTAAAACAAGCTGTTTAATGTTTGGATGGATATAGTTAGCATAGGTTATGCACTTGTCATGTAAAAAAGAACAGAATCACAGAAATGCGAAGGACATGTCTACGAGCTACAGTATGATTGAAGATCTTCTGCCCACACTCAGATCTGACAAGGCACCAGCCAAATCCTGTCTGAGAGCCATATGGCCCGCTGTTGTGTCTCAAAGACTAGCACCTGCCTCTTGGCACCTTTCTCTTTTCCTTTTTCACACAACCTCACATCTACCTACACCTGTCTGGGTAAACATACTGTTCCATCATCTGGCCATAAACTGAGTCTAGTCTTATGTCTGGGAATTCAGGTTTAGCACTTCTGCATAGTTATATATCTTTAACGTGCACCCGCAGCAATTAGCCTTCATGATCTGTAATAGTCCAAAGCTGTGGAACTTTCCTCAAGAACTTTAAAACGTCATTTTAAAGTGATCAGTTAAGAAACTGGTGAAAACCCTAGCTGAAAAATAAGCAATGACATATTAAACTTCAAGCAGAAAAAAAATCTACAAGGTTATGGACTTGGTTCACCAATTTTTTTTGAAGAGGACTTACCTAGTGAAACCACTGTACATATGTATTCATTGTTCAATAAATTACATACTTAATAATTCAAAAATAAAAAAGTACAGTTACGGAAAAATAACTAGTGCTTGGGCCATTAGCCCAGCATTGGGATGGCCTGAATTCAATTTGCTGCTTTGAAACCGGCTTCCTAGGAAGTGTTAAATAGGTTATAAGGCACAAAAAAAATTAAATCACTTAAGAACCTGGCAAAACCTTTATTTTAAGCTACTTTTCTGATTCCTGCTGTAATTAAGCAGTTTTTAAAAACCTGTTAGGTACTTGTCTATAATACAGATATTAAAATACATTTTATGTTCATCATTTATCTCTATTCAGATGGGGTAACTCTTATAGATGCCAGTGATGTATAGATACAGACTTTTTTTGGATCAGCCTATCTGAGCTTCTGTTCTTTATCAAAATATAAGAATAAAAACTATTTTTTGTTCTGCTAAGGAGTGGCAGAATTAGGTGCATTTAAAAATGAAAGTTAGTCAGGCAGCCATGAAAAGGAAATTTCTCTAGGAAATTCCTAGAGAAGTAGGAATGACTTGAAATATTGAGGTAAGGACCCAAATGCAAGCTGCATTTCGCCATCATGACATGACTGCACAGCCCAGGTTGTGGTTAGACTATGGAAACAATTACGACTCACAGTCCAGGCATGCATGATGTGAGTGGAAGAGAGTGTATCTTTCTCCTTTAGGTACTTCATTTGGGACAGATCATTGAAGCTGCTGCTGCCGAGATTAACTTTATAAATTAATCTTATTCTTCCTGTACAGTTATTTCCTAATGTGCTTGTACACGTATGCACCAGGGATAGACCCTAGCATATCCATATAGAATCCAGCCACATATTCTCTGAACAGAGAGCCTATTCCTATTTCCCAATTCACTTAACACTTCAGAGAAAACATTGCTAAAATGTATATGAATACCAGGAACAGTGTTTCTGAAAGCAATTGCCTTATCCTTGTCAGCAAAAGACTTTATTTTCTCACAGCAGATTTAAAGGATATGCCATCTAAATCCTGACACAATTCAAAATATTCTGTGCTCTGGGCTAAACAGATTTAGTATAACAGCTGGTCAAGATTTTTCACACTTCACAGTTTTTCCATGGGAAAATTTCGGCTCCTGATTGGAATAGACGTAAATGTTTTGAAAATGTTGGACTTCTCTTCAAAAAAAAAAAAAAGCTCTTAACTAAAAATAATAGAGAGCTTAGTGTTTAGGCACTGAAGTGGAAGTTTCCATTCATGCTTTGGTTGGGAAGTATTAGACTTCTGCATCCTTGCCGAATAAGATAACACTCTATGTTATCAGACATGACAAGCTGACCTGCTCCCCATTATTGCCGCTGATCTTCTCCCATTTGAAGCCTCACAGAGTAGGGGCATGAATCTGTTTTCTATCATAAGGACCACTCACCTGTGTGCTGTCATAATCATCCACATACAACCTTGCCATGGTCCCAAAGCAGAGTTTGAAATCTGATCACTTTCAGCAGGAGGAAACTCTGAATAGCTATATATATCACGCTTTTATGCAAACGTAAACTAAACCCAAAACAAGTGTTTAATGATGTAGATACTCAACAGATATCCAAACATACATTCAGGAACTTTGAAAGTAGAAGGAATCAGCTAAACTTTTAATTAATAATCACTTTGATCATGGAAGAAAAGGTTTTTGAATCTTCTGATTTATATAAATTATTAAATTTTCCAAGAAATAAGGAAAAAAACTGTCAAATATTCATCTTCCTCAGTTATACTGTAAAAGAGCTTAGCTAGGCAACACAGGAAAAAAATCAATAAAAAATGCATTTTAAAATACCTACTGTTATAGAATCAGTATGAATTTAAAATTAGATTTAAAAAGAGAAGGAAAAAATACACCTACTCTTGAATGGAATAATTTTGAGGGACAAACAAAATTTATTTTCTCCTGCCATGCCAAGCAGTAGGAAAATATATTTAGAATAATATTTTTTGTTTCAAAGAATGACATGAAAAAATAAACTGTACAGCACACATAACAATACAGTAGAAAAAAAATGGACTTTAAGGAAATTATGCATTTTACATGGAGAAAATGGGGGAAATACATTTTATTCTCCTCTGTAAAACTGAAAAGAACAGGAACTGTGATGTGGTTGCCAGTTATTCAAACCTCAAGCAAAAAAAATCAATTCTTTACAAGTCTTGTATGGTAATGAAACGTTAAAGATAAGCAGCAGCTTTTACCATTCATCCAAAAGTGGAGTTTTGTTTTAAACGCAAACTATTTTTCCCAAATGTATGCAGAAGACTACTCTGCTCTAAGGAAGATAAAAGATATAAAGTACTTGCCAGTTAACCGGTACCCCTTTTAGGCTGATTCAATTATCAACATGAATCATACATTATAGTAGGTATAAATTTCTCTGAAATCAGGAAAGCTTCCAATCAGCTACACATTTAGGATATTTCTCTGGTTCACTAGAGGCAGCTGACAGGAACAGTCTTTCAGACTTTTAAATTGTGTAAACACCAGCTCATACTATTAAGGCAAACACTAACTTCTCAGTAGTTAAAATTTCATTCAACTCTAAAAGTGAAGTTCTGTTTTAGCTGTCATAGTATTTTATTTTAATAATTGATGATCCTGAATAATACAGTATTTACACTAGTAGCATTTATTTCCACAAAGTTTGAAGAAATGCATATTTTAAGTAAAGTATTACAAAATGGCTCCATTCTTAAATGGTTCTTTACATTTAGCTAAAAAAAAAAAAAATCCCACTAATTCATTACATGCACAGTCCATTTTCTTAAATTTGAGTGTGATGATTTGAAGGTACTGTTAAAGATCATGAACTTCATACACATTTGTGTTATATTAAACTTCATTTTCATAGTCCTAGTATCTTTTTTTTTCCTTACTTCATTGTGGATTCAAATTCCCAGAAGACATAGGCTGTAAGTGATATACATCTGAAATAATACTTATCAGTGAACAGAAGAATCAGCTGACAGCAAAAAGTTGGCAATAAAGTAATTGGTAGTGGGTCTACAATTCCCTAGGAAAGTCCATCCTTAGACAGTCATATATAGAAAACATTGTCAGATTAGTCATGAGATGAGTCACTCTAATCTATTGCAATTACTTGTATAAAATGAGAGTTGAATCAACAATGTTACCAAGCTGCTTTCCCAACTGTACTATAACTCTCCATCCTTCTCTTAAAAGACACAGACACCTCAAGGATAGGCTAACGAAATTCAGAAAGTTACCAGAAATTTTGTTCCAGGGAAAGTAGAACGATGCTTGTGCAGTTCACGATGGCCCTGACTGTACACCCAGGAGGTGGCATGACCATTGAGATGGTCATGGGCTAAACTGATGTGTATGTTACTAACACAGTTAGTGTTTTCCACACCTTTGTGGAAGGTCTGACATCTGTTGGGAAGTATTGCCCATAAAATGTAGCAGTTTGTGCAAAACAAGTTCTGTCCCATCTGTTGAAAACACCTACTACATCAATGACTGTTGTTCCAGAGAAATGAACCTCATAAGGCGAAGGTCCCTTTCTGTCACATTTACATCTGCAGAAAAAATATTTTTAAGTAAGGAGTCAGCATTAAAGAAAAATAATCTTCCAAATAATCTATAGCTCATTAGTAAAGTTGCTGGGGTGTGGCATGGAATTCACAATTCCACTTGGTATGAAAAATGTGTTAGCTGATATAGTGAATGTAAGATTTATGATATCCTTAGGTATTAATTTCCTTCTTACAGTTTTGTAAATAATGGGATACTAGCTTATAGAAAGCAAACAGGTCTCATATTAAAATTATATTTAAATTATTATTATGATAGAATATTAATTAAAATATATTAATAATTAAGCAATTTAAAGGTAAGTCACATGAAACACCCAGAAGTGTGCTTGCAGCTCAGAAAGCCAACTGTATCCTGGGCTGCATCAAAACCAGCATGGCCAGCAGGGTGAGGGAGATGATTCTGTCCCTCTACTCTGCTCTGGTGGAGTACTACATCCAGCCCTGTGGTCCTCAGTACAGGAAAGACATGGACCTGTTGGAGCGGGTCCAGAGGAGGGCCACGAAGGTGATCAGAGGGATGGAGCACCTTTCCTATTAGGGCAGTCTGAGAGAGTTGGAGTTGTTCAGCCTGGAGAAGAAACGGTTCCGGGGACACCGTATTGTGACCTTTCAGTTCTTAAAGGTGGTTATAAGAAAGATGGAGAGAATCTTTTACCATGGCCTGTAGCTACAGGACAAGGGGGAATGGTTTTAAGCTGAAAGAGGGCAGATTTAAATTTGACATAAGGAAGAGATTTTTCACAGTGAGGGTGGTGAGACGCTGGAACAGGTTGCTCAGAGAAGTTGTAGATGCCCCATCATTGGAGGTGTCCAAGGCCAGGTTGGACAGGTCTTTGAGCAACCTGGTCTAGTGAGAGATGTCCCTGCCCATGACAGGCTGGTTGGGCTAGATGGTCTTTAAGGTCCCTTCCAACCCAAACCATTCTGTGACTCTGTGATTCTATGATAAGTTATGATACATCAGGAGGGAGAATATTTGAGCTTGGCTGCTCTAGTACATATGTTCTGATGCAGTTTAAAATTATATGGGTACATTACTTTTTTTTCAGCAGTGACTTGGTTTCATGAAATGCATAGAATAAAAGGTCCTATGTAATAACTATTTTTTAACATTTCATATTCTCATCATTTTACTTAAAAAATATTCTCATGATTCACTGTGTGAAATTGAAACTGTGTTTTGAAGGCATGTGGAACTTTGTATGTTCAAAGCACAGGTCTAATTTATTACATAATTTTGAATGAAGAAGCTTGTTAATACTATTACAAACCAGACCTGAGGCCACCAGTGAAGAACAAGCAAAGCACAGACCATGAAGCTCATGATAGTTGTTGACAAATGTAACTCAGAAGTGGCAGGACAGAATCCACTTTTAAGGTGTTAGAAAGTGAAATCTTTCTCTCCCTTGGAACCATGAAAAAGGGTCTTTGCCCTATGTGACAGAGTCCTGTTGGAATCTTTTGTTCCTAAACCCATATTTTCTATCCCTGGTAACATCCTTAAAGATCACGGCACACCTGTATTTCTGGAAGACTTTCAGGAATGTGTAGAATTATTAATACTTTGTGGATTGCTTATATTTTGGAAGTTAATTACTCTGTGATTCAGAATAAACTGAAAAAAAGATACTAATAAAGATTTTACCCATAAAAAGTCTACAGCTGTTACACCATTGTTTTAAAAGTGGTTTTTTAGGACTTGGTGTTATAAAAGCTAAATAAAATTTGTTTAAAAAAAAAGCCATTGTGACACTTAAAATATAGTTGTAAACATAATAAAATTGTTCTTTGTATTTTGTATTAAGTCCGTACATTACCACGCTACAATGTGTATTTTGTAAAATCTCAGAAAATAATTTATAATTAGAACATGTAGGTCCATCTTTTGAAAAAGTTCTCCCTGAGACTTTTTCAAGTGGAAGTTGCTAACACTGTTAGCAGTCTTGTTATAATAAAGGGAAAAAGAACATGTCAGAAGACACTCTGAACTAATTTCACAAGTAAGTATTTCAAGTAGATTTTCAGAATTAAGTAGAGGTTTGCATGTAGTAGCAGAAACTCATTGGAAATTAAACCCATCATTTGAGGTCAAGAAATTTAATAACAAAATAGAATTTCAAGAAGTGAAGCAAAGTTGGAACATTTTCAAGGTGTATTTTAAGATTCATAGTAATTTCTTCACCTAGACAAGAAGAAAAAAAAAAAAAGATGAAAAAGTGACTGCTATGCAGTAAGAAAAGACAGAAAGTTAAAAAGAAGTGGGCTTTAGTTTAGAAAAAAAGATGGGGGAATTAAGTCTGG
>VUYV01000125.1:414163-545713 GCA_008711295.1 Anarhynchus alexandrinus
ATCAGCTTAATCAGTGGCTGAACCTGAAGTTATAATCTCTGTTAAGAAACTGTATTTATTGGTCAAGGCTTCTTGCCACATTTGTTTAGAAACATGACTTTTGCATCAGATCCGAATTATGGCTGTTCAGCTCAGAAAACAGGCAAATCAAGCTGGAGATATTTATAAAAATCACATGGCTACCAACTTTGTTAGTTCAGAATCTATTTTCATTACGCATTGCCAGAGCTCAGTAAAATATAAAGAGTGAGTATGTACCTATGGTGTTCAATCTGGCCCCACCAATACACATATAGCTTCCACGGTGCTTTAAAATCATAGCTGCTTTATGAAATACTCCTTACCTGCATGTCAAATGCCATGAGTCCTTGTGAGTACTTTCAGTCTCTTCCTTTCCTCCCTGGCTCAAAAACCTTTCTACAACACACCACATGAACTTGCTTCTACATGACGGACTGCATGACATGGTGTACCTACATTTAGTTTCCTACAACATGGCCAAAGCTTCCTCTGCACTGCAGTGACAAAAGGACCAACACCTCCTGCGTGCATAGCATCTGCTTTGTCCCACACTCTTGTACGGTGTTCCCCTTTCTCTCTTCTGCCTTCACAATGCTGTAGAATTTAAGGTAACAGCCAACTGGATCTGCATAAAGCGTACGCTTTCTCTTTTATGTATGCAGTGCTCTTGAAATCACAGGACCTTCAGTATGCTATCTACATAAGAAGTTACAGTTAAAATACATTTATCCACAAAATACAACATAAGGTCACCTCAGAAAAAGGACCACTGTTTTGGCATTAAAAATTGCTAATTCTTTGGGAACTTATCTTGGAGACATATCATGTTTAATTTAAGTTAAGGAAAACAGAAACTGTATTTAAGATTGATAATTTTAAAAGTGAATTCATTATCTAGAGTATGAGACCCTTGAATTTCAATAAGAAGTGTCTACTTTTCACAAGCTCTTTCAAAAATTAGACAATAATATACTATTTTTTAAATTACTCTGTCTTCTAGGGAAATCACCACTTAGCTGGCTGAAGATATCTTCAATGTCAGAGGTTTTTAACGATGAAGCATTAGCGACAACACGCACTGAAAAGATATGAGTAATATCTTTGGCATTTCTGTCATGATTTTTAGGAAGTAAGCTTCACCTTCTTCGAGAGTGTCTATATATTAAGCTTTATAATAGCAAATAATTTATTATAGCATTTCTGGTTAAAGCTTAGTAATAGTACTATTATTATTGATAAAGTCTTTTACAACAAGCTGATAAATTATTAACTATTCCAGCTATGTCTACTTAAATCTTGTCAAATGTGACCAGAAACTTATAAATGAAGCTGCAGTTTCAGAGGAAAATATTACACATGCTTGTGAAATTCAATATTTTTTCAATGCAATAAAGAAAATCCAAGCTCAATGTTTACTGAAATGGACGTTTTTCACCTTCCTTACAAAAGAAGAGACCTGACCCCTAAGACATAGCTATGCTAACCATTGCCATGGTTTAGAAGAGGCCCAGGAAACACATTGCTTAATACTCCTGGTTTATCAATAAGGCTAGGAATAAAAATATTTTGTTGTTGCAAAATTGAAGAAAAAAGCAATGTAAAATAGGATAAAACACTGCTTTGCAAATACTTGTTTTTCTTACAAATAGCTTAGTTCTCTGGCACATTAATTAAAGGTTGAACAATGTTTCTAAACCTCCTTATGAATACCAACAAACAGCAAAATTATTTTTACCATCAGAGAAACAAACAATGTTTTTTCCCAGCTCTAGAATTGCCTTGTAGAAGTGAAAGTATTGGGAATAATGTGCTTGAAACTTTTGTTATTGTTATTATTATTGTTATAAGGCAAGATGGAAAACCACATAACTCTTAGAAATACATCATCTAAGATGGTCAGCAAAATATAGGTCAAATCAATAAATGAGTTTCCACCATTCATTATATCCTTCCAGAGTTTTCTGATAGAAGACAAAATATATGTCAGTACTACTTAGAACTGTCAGTTAATATTATTTCCAAGGTTGATTTTATATTAGTGGTAAATGGAGGATAGATAGAGTTACATTTCACTGTGATGTGAAGTCTAAGTGCTGGCTGGGATCTTTTGACAATTTTGTGTTGTTATCTGAATTGGATGCCCCAAAATTCTAATCTGTCTGTCTTTCAATCTATTATTACTGTTCCCATCAAACTGGAAGTGTTTCTCCAGCTGTCAGAGCTTCTAATCAAATGCTGCATAAGAATCACTAAAAGTATTCCGGACATTTTCAAAAGAACAAAAGATGTCTTTATCTCCCTAATGTCAAACAATGAACAATGCAAATGAAGGTATAAAACATTGCACAAACCTCCACAGTCACACACAACTTGGGGGGAAATTTCATCTTAATCTCTACCTGATAATCATTTAATGCTCTGAAACAGGATACCTAATAATATTTCTTCACTAATATTTTAGCTGATGTCCAATAATCATACAATCATAGAATCATAGAATGGTTTAGGTTGGAAGGGACATTAAAGATCATCTAGTCCAACCCCCCTGCCATGGGCAGGGACACCTCCCACTAGACCAGGTTGTTAAAAGCCCCATCAAGCCTGGCCTCAAACACTTGCAGGGATGGAGCATCCACAAGTTCCCTGGGAAACCTGCGTTGGTGTCTCACTACCCTCACAGTAAAGAATTTCTTCCTAATATCTAATGGCTATCTAATGGCTATTGATTTTCCAAAATAAAAATAAAAATTAAATATAGCTTCGGTAGCAGACTGCTTCATCACACTGTCCACGTTTGCTAGAACTGTTCATGGAGATTTTTCTCTTGGATAAGGAAGGTCAGATCTGAAAATTCTCCAATGCAATAATTACTGAAGGCAAATAGGACTTCACATGGGATAAAGAAAGCAGATAAGGAAGAAGAAGGGAGGGAGAGGGGGGAAGTTTCCCAAAAGGTGCATCCGTATTAGCTTTTCTGAAGCGTCCACTGTCCATATTGTGGCTCATGTTGCAGAGCAATCTTGCAGGGTGTGAATTCCTTTGGATGAAACTCCATGAAAACGCTGTGCAGAATGCAACCAGTCCACAGAGCAAGACTAGAGCTTGTTAAAATAAACCCCCTAGATGTGCACAGCCAGGACATTTGCTCCTCTGTACTAACTGGTTGGCTCTGCATGCCTGTTTCCATAAGACCACCATCCTCCTAATAAGGACATGGCAAGTATGAGCAACTAGAAGATCCAGACTCCGGTCTATCAAAGATGTAACCCGAGTCAAATCTTTCAGGTAAAGCTGTTTTTCTTTTTTTGAAATATACCCCAAATATATGCCAGATGGTATAGAAGAAACATAATCAACCACACTGAAAGGCGGGTGGAGGGGAAGGAAAGAAACTTAACTATTATTACAGGAACAAACAAGAAAAACAAGAAAAAAGATCCATGAGAAGAACAGCAGCACTACTTATCTTACATCACTGTTGTGTTTTTTCAATTGTTTAGAGTTTTTAGTTCTCTCCAAATTGTCAAAACCACTTACCGAGATCCTGTCTTCAAATTCACAGCACTTGTCACATCCCCAGCCCAAATATGAAATTTTAAACACATTAGGCTTGTGTCTCTTGTTGTATAAGAGAAAATTTTACAGCTCCATTTGTCACATTTAATAACCATAACCTAGAAAACAGAGAAAATAGGAATTCACATCTGAAGGAATCATCTTGATGAGGTTAACCAGAAACAAGTGAGTCAACAATATAAGAAGCATAGACTGATTATATATACCTGGGCAATTAAAGAGCACACAATCAGTGACTGGAAATAAGTACAAACACAGTAGATAGAAAGGGAGGATCAAGAGAATTTTCTCTATAATCTTTACAGCAACATTTCGTCCTGAGATTTTACATGATTTTTATTGAAATCAAAGGACTATTTCCACTGAGATGTAAAGATTTTGGATTCAATCATTTTGGATTTCCTTAGGGTGAGAAGAGTAAGTGAGAAAGATTGTCTCTGTGTGTATGTGCGCTTTTGTGCCTCTGTGTGTGCGTGTGTGCGCCTGCACATGTATGTGCATGTGTATGTATGTTTACATGGAATCACTAAGGAATTAAAAAGGATTCAGAAATAAAATCTTGAGAATGAACCGGCAAAGGACAAAACTGTCTGTAGAGGTCATAGAAATACTTCTAGGATTAAGCTGTCTCTTTTCCTATAGCTATAGCTTAAAATCTATGAAGAAACCCATGTTCTTAACATAGTGTTGACTCTGGGGTTAGTTCAACATCTTGATGGAAAATAATTGTCATAGTCCCTTTTAAAAAAAAAACATGTCCAAAATTTCTTTATATTAGAAAAATATTCTACATCCTCTAACCCCTTATTTTGGACATATCATAGAATCACAGAATGATTTGGGTTGGAAGGGACCTTAAAGATCATCTAGTCCAACCAGCCTGTCATGGGCAGGGACTTCTCTGACTGGATCAGGTTGCTCAAAGACCCATTCAGTCTGGCTTTGGACACTTCCAGGGATGAGGCACCCACAACTTCTCTGGACAACCTGTTCCAGTGTCTCACCACCCTCATTGTGGAAAATCTCTTCCTTATGTCAAATCTAAATCTACTCTTTTTCAGTTTAAAACCATTCCCCTTTGTCCTGTCACTACAAGCCATGCAGGTAAAAAGTCTCTGTCTTTCTTATAAGCCCCCTTTATATATGGAAGAGCCACCATAATGTTCTCCCAGAGCCTTCTCTTCTCCAGGCTGAACAGCCCCAACTCTTTCAGCCTCTCCTCATAGGAGAGGTGCTCCAGCCCTCTGATCATCTTTGTGGCCCTCCTCTGCACTCACTCCAACATGTTCCTGTCCTTCTTATGCAGGGGCCCTCAGAGCTGTACACAGTACTGCAGGTGAGGTCTCACCAGAGCAGAGTAGAAGGGCAGAATCCCCTCCCTCGACTTGCTGGCCATGTTTATTTTGATGCGGCCCAGGATGCAGGTGGTTTTCTGGGCTGCATGCACACATTGTCGCCTCATGGCCCGCTTTTCATCCACCACACCCCCAAGTCCTTCTCCTCAGGGCTGCTCTCAGTCCCTTCATCCCCCAGTCTATATTGATCTTGAGGATTGCACTAACCCATGTGCAGGACCTTGCACTTGGCCTCGTCAAACTTCATGAGGTTTGCTCTGGACCAACTTCTCCAGCCTGTCCAGATCCCTCTGGATGGCATCCCTTCCCTCAAGCCTACCAATCAACTGCACCACTCAGCTTGGCATCATCTGCAAACTTGCTAAGGGTGGACTCAATGCCACTCTCTACGTAATTGATGAAGATATTGAACAGTAATAGTTTTGAAATCTTCTGTGCTGACAAGAAATGTAAATAGTGTGAAGAACACAGATAGGGCTAATATCTGGTGACTGTAGCAAACACTGATAACTGCTGGATACTTACTGACTTAAGAATACATGAATTACTAAGTTTTAATAAGTGGAGTAACTGGAAATAAATATCCCTAAATCACCCACCTAATTCCTTTTATTCCTATTCATCCATTTTAAAATGAAGATATTTTTAATTAAATATATATTATTTATTTCAAACACCAAAGCTTTTTATAGTCTTTAGGTTTCCAAATTCTCTTTGCAATCCATTTTTCAGAAATAGAAAATAAAAGTGTTGTATCTTGGATTATTCATTCCATAAAGGTCTCCTCAACCTCACTGAATGTATATCCTTCATATCAAATTTTTTTGCACTATTGGTAGACAGAATACCATTTATGAATGAGGTACTACAGGATAAATAGCACACATAATGGTACAAATGGATTGACTTAACAAAAAACAGTTGCTGAATATTCAAGAGTATTCATTCAAGTCAGATTACGAAGCAGTAACTAATTTTGAGCATACAGAAGAGATACAGAAGGTTATAACAGACTTAAGCTTCATTAAGCTCATTGAAAGGTGTGTTTAAACTACTTGCAGTCACTAATGAGAATGAAGTACATCAAAACCAATTATAAAAGCGTACTAAAGTTTTCCTTTGATGTCCAAAAATAATCTCCAAACAAGCAATATCTAAAACACCTTATGAACTGCAGAAGCACATTAGCAGGAGGAGGTGAAACCTTAGCACAGTAAATAGTAATGTGCACATTGAATCTAGGACTCTACTGTGGAAAAAAAAATGCAGAAAAAGATTATTCATCCTCAACACTGGCTTTCTCCTTTAGTTTCCTTCACCTCCAAATTTACTCTTTTCTATGCTTCCATTTTAGTGCCTAGAGAGCTTTATATTATATGAAGGAACCGTGGAATCAATTTTTCTGAAATAGTAGGACTGGAGACAGACTGTCTGGCTCTGGGTCCGTGAGGTACTGTACTAAAAAAATAAAAGAGTCCATTCAGATTTATTCAAAATGTACAAGTCCCCTGCAGGATCACTACACATATGGGACTACACAGAGATCATCTGGGGCTCAGACACTGGGTAGTGAGATATCTGTCTACATCTTTCTTAGCTTATATGCCCAAGTCTCTGTGAGAGTCCCTATTATTTCTTCAGACATGTAATAACATAGACCACAGGAACCTAAAGCAGACAGAGATTCTAGAACTTTCTAGTGCTAGAAATCCTGAAAATCTGTATATACCAATAAAAGTCAATAAAGAGGAAAATTTGTCCATATTGTTTTTCAACACATTATGCAGCACAGGTGAACAAAGCAGGACCAGGACAATATGGCCACTGCAAAACACACATGTAAGTAAGGAAGACTTTAGGTAAAATTCCAGTATAAAGTCAGATAATGTTGACTGGTCTACATGCTGACCCACAAAAAAATACGTGATGGGTAAGGGGAAGGGAAGAGTAAGAGAAAGCATGGTACCTTTGTTTGAAGAAACCAAAAAATGTGAAAACTAACTTTGGATGCTTAATCTAAACATGACTAGTTTTACTTAATTAGTTATTTTTGAGCTTGAAATTTGGAAAGTATCCTATGCCGTTAGAGTGTATAGGAAAAGGATGAGATGGGAGATAAGATCTTCAAGAACGTCTCACTTAGTCTGTGGCTAACAAAAAGGAGAGAAAAAAAAGGAGTGGAAATTTACTGAGGGAACAGAAGCATTCAGTCTGCAGTCAACAAGCATCTTTCAAGATCTTCACTGGTGAGCAGAGTAATCCTTTAAAATATTTACTATTTTTCAGTGCTGATAATATTCATATACTCACAGTATGTTCACACATAAGGTCAAACAGAAAAGATATGGAAAACTAATAATTTTATTCTTTCTGATGTCTAAGACCTACTTTCTTCACAAATAAGATAATTATTAAAAAACAAGTACCCTAAAGGGCTCAAGAGAGATCATGCAGTTCATTCCTCTCAAATCTCTTAAATACAGATAAGGTTCAAACTGTGGTTTAAATTTTGGGAAAGATGTTTAAGTACTGAGGTCATCTCTTAATGACAAGGGAAGAACTCAAAATTCAGCTATGGGTATTTGCTTCAGAGCCTGCTAGATAAAAGGGGGAAGAAAAAAAGAAACACAGCATACCTCACTTTTTTTCCTTGGAATGCTAAACATATTTCACAAATTTATGTAAACTTATTTTATGAAGTTTTTCATAACACAAAAATACCACTTTTATGTTGTAATCTTAGTAAACCTATAGGTATGTAGGTATTGTACAATGACCTCTGTTGAACAGAACAGAATCTCTTAGGAAGGCTAATGAAGAAGTCCACGCTAACAAATGTTGGGTATATAATTGGCACCAACCTCTTTACCATTGTCTGAGCCATACTAATGAAAGTTTAAATTGATAGAAGTGACAGCATTTTGTCTATAAATACTTCTGAAATTTCATGACCTTGCAGAATTTTATATGATGGAATTTTTGAAGAACAAACTTTAACACTTTTGCACAATATTCCAAAATCAGATGGGCAATAACATTTAAAGACAAAATGAGCTGACAGACTCATTTAAGTCATATCAGCAGACTCCCACAACTCGTGTTTGATGCAATCTGTTTTGCATTCTTTAGCTGCCAGAACTTTTCATTTTAGCAAGTAAATGATTATAATTGAGGGACATCAGCAACGTTCCAGTGCAGCCTATGGGTTAATACAGTTTGTTTTAAACAAGTACAAAGCATTGGCAGTCTCCCTCAGCATTTTTATGCTTCAAATTTGTATTTTTGATCTATGGACTACACTAGAAACTCAGCTCAGAAAGCTCTTTGTACAGATTATATGAGTGACTGCTGCATTTACTGCTCAGTCAAGCACTAGAATGTACACCCTTAAAACAGATTCATCAAAACTGTGATTATTCAATCCACCAAGGTGCAGAAGAGAGAGCAAGAAAAATATGTGGAAGAGATCTAAATCTGAGCAAATATCATTACAGACTTCTGTATCAGAAAACAATTTCAGTAGGATAAATTGAAGACAAACCATAAGGTATAATGAACTTTGTCTGATAAAATATAAATATTCCATTATTTTGTTTCTGCAAAGAGAATCTTACGGTCTACCTCTAAACAAAGATTATTTTTTTTTCTGTGAAATAGACTTCTTAGCACTTCCCTTACCCTAATTAATTAAAGAAATAAATGCACTTTGTTTTGAGAGGAGAAAAGGTACTCTATTGTTTTATGACAATGTGACTATAAGGATTTTTCTATTTAAAATAACTGATTTTGCATACTTGATTCCAGAGAACTTTATAACACTGAAAGATTCAGCAAACATTAAAAGATTCCATTTCTAAAGTGTTAAAGATTCAAAGTTTCAGAGCATGGGTGAATGATGAGATTTTCTACTTGGGTTTTTAATGTATGCTAGAAACTGAGTACAGGTAAAAGAGAACAGAATTTTGAGGAGTAACAGTTTTCTCTAGATTATAAAAAAAAAATATTTGAAAACTCCATGACTATGATTGCATTTGTGCATACGGTGTACTCAGCTGTATGAATATCAGAATAATTTCAGCACCAAAATAATCTTTTCCTGAATCTTCTTTCAGACACATTGATTCTGCTAGACATACATCAAGAGTACTATTTATATCAAGAATTATGGATTATCCAGTCAAAGTTGTGATTGTCAGGAAATACCTGCAATTTTAATACAGATTTTAAACTTGTCTTAAATTTTGGTATACTCTAGGTTTGAAATATCTAAATCCTACTTTTCAGTACAGAGGAAGAGTAATCTTGAAAATTACGTTAAGATAAAGGAGCACTCTTCATTAATTTACAAATTTACAAAGATTTAAATAGTTTCTCAACATTGTCTATAATTAACACCAGTAAGTTTCAGAAGTCTGTTTTCTCAATTGAAGGGCTACTTATGAAGGTAAAACACCAAATCTGGGATGGAAAGAAGATAGTTATATTCAATTTAAGTGTGGTAACAAGTTAAAGTGGATTATACTTCTAATACAGGTTCCTGATTAAAATTTAAATAAAGAGTGGACATGGACTTTTCAGTATTTTTTAGGTTTCTGTGGAACAAGTCTAAGATGAAAAGGCCAAGGTACTCAGTGACTTCTTTGCCATGGTCTTTACTGGCAAGACTTGTCTTTACTGGTAAGGCTTGCCTTTCATAACTCCAGGCAGCTGAGGCCATTAGGTAAACCTGGAGCTAGGAAGACCTACTTCAGACAAGTACCTCTCAGCTGAGTTAGTCTACTTTAGTAACTCTCCACTTTCTTATACAAATACTTTATCTGCTAAGCCTTTGTCCGAGCACAGTACGAAAAATAGACCGAACTTCAGGTATAGTTTTCCAGAAATTAATATCTCATTGGACAGTGTAAATACACGAAAATATGCACATTTAATTTGCATGGGAGTTGGAAACCTATAAACAATCCTGTGTCTAGACTAAACATGTGTTTAATTACCCTAAAACAATGACAAATGTAGTTAAAAATAATAAGTTTAGCCTGGAATACAGGGTTGTTAAGAGTGACAGCAAACTCTGATGGATTTATATTCTTGTCAGATGCCTCTCCTTGCTGAGTTTCTGGAACTATCTACTAACATGTCATGATACAGAGTATTGTCAGCCAGCCAAGATGATGAACCAATCAGAGAAGGAAAAAATTTGGGTTTTCCACCCGCAAAATAGATTGCTTACTGAAAGTGAAAGACTGATTCAAAGCTCTAGACAGCTACTTAAGATTCGTGGTAGTATAACAAAGTGCAGATGTCTCCTTTGTTGAAACAACCATGCCATAGGAAACAATGCATCTGTTGAGAGCTGTAAACCAGCACCTCTGGCTGCAAAACTTAAAGCAAGAGGGAAAATTGTGCTTTGGCTGATTATTCAGGAAATTCTACCAGACATCAGTTAAGTATATTTACAAAGTTGTTACGCTCTGGTGTTGCTAAAGCAGGAATTAACTTTCTCTAGAACATGACACTTCTTGCACGGCTTCAAAATTCTTATACGTTACTCGTTAACTGCAGAAAAACATATTTCTTAGTCTGTGGGTTTTGTCCATCAAGTTAAAATGTTCTAGCTGACAGAAAATGCCTCTGTGCTGGCCAGAAAACCTGGAACCATTTAAATCAATGGGAATTTTACCCATATAAACAAGTTTTCACTCCGAATGCACATTCTGATCACCCTTAAAATGCTCCCAGCCTTGGATGCCCAGCAGCCACAGGGTGCTCCTCCTGTATCGAAATAATAAAGGAAGTTTAACAAGAAACCTGATACTTTTACTGGTTGAACTCAAACGTGATATAAACTTGTTTCTTCTCCCCTTTTCTTATCTACAGCTAGAACCATCTGTGAAGCACCTGATATATTCCATGTACCACAGAGTTTTGTATTGCTTTGACCTTTTCAATATTCTGTACTTTAATTGGTTAAGCCGTTCTATGGTTTCCCTACAGATTAGCTGCCTGCAAGTAGTTGAAGAGGAAAGGGGGTGGTGGAGAGCATCCTATAGCATTTGTGAACACTGAAAAGGTCAAAGCTGTATAGCGCACTCTAAAGTATTAGAGAATGTAGAAGGCAACAAAATCCCCCTGCTCTGCTCATCTGGTAAATGCTGTGATGTGAACAGAAAATGTTACCACATCAGTATCTTATGGCAATCATGAAGACGATCACAAATAGTTTTATATATTCCTACTGTGGTTACAATTGTGTGATCTTTTTGCTTGTGGAACTCATTGAACCTGATGAGCAGCTGAGTAAAAGGCCTGGTAGAAAAATCAAACTAAAGTACTGGGTAATTAGTACTGTCTTAACCTGCATGAACACTCTAAAGAGCAGTTTCCAAAGGGTAAAATAAATTAGCGTTCTTTAAAATGCATTTGTAATGCTATTATATCAATAATCTTTATAGAAAAATACTTAAAGGATAGTTATCTTCTTACTCAATCAGTCCCATGCTATTATCTAGAATATTCTCATAGTCTTTATTCTTTTCCTTTTCATGAAGGGAAAGAACAATATTTTTATGAATGTTGCACTTTCCTGTAAGTCTTATGTTTCTGAGTTTCTTCTTGTAGTACTGGAAGTCTGCCCTATTTGAATATAGTCTCATTCTGTATAGTATTTTGTGATAATTCACAGTGCAATATTGTAGCTAAAAGCATCCACTTACATGTGGCTTTATAACTTTTTACTTTCATCAAAGAACAGTTACAGGAAATGTGGATACAAGAGTTCCCAAGAGTTATAAATATTACAGGTAATCCAGCCCTTGACTGGATAGATTGCATATTTATGAAACAGTAACAATACAATATTTCTTAATACCTGGAATTTGGGTCCAAAATTATTTACCAAAAAATATCAAGTACAGTTTCCAATTTCAGATATTAAATTGAACAAATAAGTATGAAGATGAACAGATTAAGCACTATAAACTGCTAACAGAAATAGCTCTTAAAGGCCCTTATACATCATAATTAAGTTTTAAAACACATTATGTTATTTTCCTACAGGATATCTTGAAATAAAATAGGAGATGGCACTGGTATTAAATAAAAAAGGAGGACTATTTCTTTTTCCTGTGGTTGAATAATTTAATGTGACTTGTCAATCTAGTTATGAAGAGACAATACTACAGCTGGTGGTATCATGTTGCTGTTTTCAGATTCATGATACCTGGTAATAAGAAGTAGCTGAGGGTAAGGCTAGTGAATATATGCTACTGAGCTTATAGCAACAACAAATTATGGAGAGTTCAGTGCTAATAGAATTGGTGAGAGGCTTAGCTTATTTTGGTTGTACAACAAATACTTACTGGTGACATGGATTCAAGTCTTATCCACAAATAGACATGAGTTATTGATTTCACGCTGTTTTGTTACTTAAAACAGGTGAAACAAAATGCAAGGCAACCTGTTCTACTGGCAGTCTCCAGGTACGGAAAGAAGTGTCAAAACATTTTCACAACGAGCAACAGTAAATGCCTGAGTAAGGTGAGGAGATATTTGTGAACTCTGCACGCAGAAAAGTCCTGAGCAGTGCCAACAACCATCTTCATGAGTAGTTGCACAAAAGGCTTATATGGAGCTTAAACAATTAAAAAAGCAGTGACTGATTGGTTTAGCAGGCTTGATGATGAAAACCCTCACTCCAGGATTGATAAATGTAACCCATATAAACAAAACAACATTATACTTCCACTCCGATTTTCAGTTTCAGAATACCTCTAGAGTTTAAGTTATCACTAGTTCATAACTGTTCAAAGTCAGGGGCGAGGCGGTGTGGGAGAGAAATTATTAGTTCAATTTCTTCAAGAAACTGACCAAGCATGGTTTGGTCTAACAGGTCTTGCCTGGGTTACTTAATGTGCAAACAAGGATGCAGTCAATTTGATCTTCTAAGCTGACTAGCATCCAAGCAGAGTCAAATGAAGTACCAAATTTTGAAGAGACAAAATGACAAATACTGACTTAGATTTTACAAGGTCTGGATGCATTAGTTAGGATATTGAGAATGAAGGCTACTAAATTTCTCTCTATACACCCTCTGATCAAACACTGTATTGGTGAAATGCTGGTTTACAATTGACCAACATGCCCGATATGATTCTTGTATATACAGGTATATAAAGCCCTGGCACCAAAGGGAAAGGTGAACTAAAAGGCCTGAGATACTAGCTTGTTCTGAAAATCATTCGCTGAATAAAGCTAGAGGGAGTTCAGGGCACCAAAGTCTCAGGGTAAGAGGAAGACCACTTCTTTTGATAGGCATAGAAATAATTTTTTTTTCAAATATTATTTTATTACTGTTGTAAAGCTCATATCACTTACAAGTCTAAAATATACTCTTATGCAGCTGGAAAATAACATGTGATTTCTAAAGAGAAGTAAACCATAACAGGGAGATAACCATCCCCAATCATTAACCAAAAAATCTTTCAGTAATGGAAAACATCAAAAGCTTTAACACTTGGGATGAAACACATCTATTGACTCATTCAAAGGCCTTACATGGGGGGCAACCCCGGAACTGCACCAGCCAACTCTCTGATTAGGAACAGAGCAGAAGTTTAAAAGCTTTGACAGTCAATATACTGCCAGGCAAATGTCAGGGGGGTTTGGAGACTGGCAAGTTTTTCCGTCTAGGAAGCCAGCAATTATTTGGAGTGCCAGGTATATGTATAAACTATTTTTTGAGTATGTTCTCTGCCAAACGATTTTGTTCAGAAAAAAATAAATACTTTGATTTGTTTTTACGGACTTTGACATGGTCATGGTCTTTCAGAAAATAGTGTAAGTATTGACAGAAATTGGATCCTGCAGAGAGAATGGAGAAATTCAGAGGCTACTGGAGAGCTCAAGGGAGCCTCTAAGGAACTATTTCAAGTAGCGACACATTTAGCAGACTAGTAAATGGGTTAATACAGTTTGTTTTAAACAAGCACAAAACATTGGTGCTCTTTCTAACTATTTTTATGAAATTAAACTTTCATCAGTATGGCGCAGGCAATGGTACAGAGGTTGGTGTCTATTATATATCAAACATTTTTTAGCATGGACTTCTTCATACCAGACTAATCATGCAAATTCTATTAAAAATATAAAACTTTCTCATTCCATCTTCCCTTAAAGTCATTCATTCAAACTTACAAAGTTTTCCCAAGACCATCTTTTGTTTCATTCTAGCATTTGTTTCCTCAAGTACAGATAAGAACTGCATGTTAATCACAAAAAGTAAATAAGATAGGCTTATTTACAGGATTGCTTTACTTAAAGTATCATTAAATCTTCTAATAGATCAAAAGCAAAAATACTATAGTTATTTCCCTCACTCAGTTTCCTCATCATTCAGAAACATTCTTGGTTTGAAAACAGTTTTCTGAGGTTCTGGGGATCCTTTTTCATAAAAAGTTGTCCATGCGTTTAAAAATAAGAAATTTTATCTTGAATATTTCTCAGAGCTGGCTTTTTCAGGGCAGACCTTCACTCATTCCCCCTGCTACAAAATCACAATCCCACAAGTCATTTAATTCGTACCTATTTCTCAATATTCTACTGACAGTTCTAGCACGATGCAAAACCTAGTCTAGGTAAAAGATAAATTTTAGCACCAATTGTTGAGAAACATCTTAGATATAAGAGATATGCACAATAAAGTATGTCACTGGCAAGATTATGCTTATTCAATCTTGGATAAAGCATAGAAAATGTCCAATGACCGTGATGAGAACCTAATTTTAGAAGTAGAGCAAATGAATATATTTTCTACCAACAATATTAAGTATCCTTTTGCATATTAATGTTGAATTATAGCAACCGAGTCAAAGAATGTATACCATATATAGTATATCTATAATTGCTCCAAGGGAAGAGTAGTAAAATCAGTGTCACAGAATGCAAACAGTTAGGTTTGTCTGAGGAAACTATTAGACATGGGAAACTGCTAAATCTAGCAAATAAGAAAGAGAAGCTTTTTATATCTGTGCAAAAGGCACAGTTGGGGATGTGAGGGATGGCTGGGATTGCAGGTGGTTAAGGTTCAGTTATGTGAGACACAGCTAAACTGCCCAGACAATTGGAGGTAAACATTGGGGGCTCTGGGGGAGGTAGATCTCAAAAGGCCCACACCATCTATGTGTATTTACCAATAATACCTTACATGGCATGACATGGCATGGCATACAGTAATATCATAGAAGACTGGTAATGGTATCAGAAATACCAAATCTGGGTGTAGATATAGCAAAGCAAGGACCAATAGGGATAAAAATATTTAGGTGTCGGTTGTTTATTTGGAAGGAGATGAGATTTGAGAAAGGAAAGGGTCAGGCTGGTTGGTTGAGCAACAAGAATGGTAAAATAGAAAAAGAATGATAAAAATGGGCAGTTGAGTGTGATTAAGCTGCAAGCTCTCTGCTGCATTTATGCAGATGCAAGTCTAAAGGCTTAAAACAAAAAAATACACTGTTGAAATAATCTACCTCTCTGATAATCTCATATTCTGAAGCCACTTTTTACTCAAGTAACTTTCCCTAAATTTACCATGAAACATCTTAATTCTTTCTCATGAGGTAAAAAGGAAAGATTATAAAGCATGCAAAAACATTAGATTACCTAAAACTCTCATCAACTGGATATAAACACAACAACTTTTCAAATACATATGTAATAACTACTGCAGCTTTTGTGAATACAGGTATTGAAGAAGAAGGCGCAGTATGCAAGGCAAACAAAAGAGATTCACATGCCAAAAATTCATTATTCTTACATTGCAAGTATAAAAGTAAGGAAATTTTAACATTGAAGCTAAAGTAATTAAAATCTGAAATCTCTGCAAATCAACAGCCAATTAGAGGTATAGCACAGATTTTCATATTTAGGGAAGTTCGCAAACAAAAAAAATACCCAACAATTCAAAGAAACAAACAAAAAACCAAATGAGAAATTAGATTTATCAATTAAATAAGGCAGAAGTTTTATGATCTTCAAAGTCAAGACCTACAATGTGGAGCATGGAAACACAATTAGGTCACCAGCATACGAAAATCATAGATGTCAGAAATAAAATTCACAGACAGGGAGGGTTACTACTCCAAGATAAGGAATTTTAAAAGTTCAGTATTAAAAACCTATATCATGTTTATAATTTGTCTATAAAGGCAAAAGTTTTACTTTACTCTTCTTATAACCTGAGTGTTCATTTGCAAGTCTTTAAATTCATATTGCATAGACATAAGTTAATTTCACAAAGCATAGGAGCATCAGGCTCTTAATTATCTTAAGAGTCCTCAGAGTTATGCCTCCCCTCTTACCTCTACAATATAAAGGTGATTCATGCATCAGCTTCTTATAAACCAAACTATGCTCCTTGCACCTTTTCCTCACTGTTTCAGAGTGCAAACCAACACAGTATTGTAAATAAACCACTTTTCTTGTGTTTGCTTATCTACAATGCCCCTACGAAGCATGTATTTCTTCCTGAAAAGAAAAACTTTCCTTATCTGCATTTGCTATTTTCCATTGAGAAAGTAAGTAGATGAAGAGACATGCCCATTTTTCCTATAATTCTCTGTAACTTAAACCATAAATTTTATGGCAGCAACCCCCAAGAGCTGATTCAATATCATAAACACAAAACGTGGCAGAGACATCAGGAAGACAAGTGGAAGATACTCTCTTAATCTCGGCAGCATGCTTGAGCAGGCAATGACCCGTGGTTGCTGTCTGGTTGGTATAGACGGTTCCTGCCTTCAGGGGAGTGCCTTCTGTCTAGCCAAGAAGGCTGGGATTACAGCTAGCTGTTGGTGCAGAACTAAATCCAAGATTTTGTCAACTCTTAAGAACCTGAAGCTCCTAAAAGCCCTTCACTTGGTCAATACATACACAAAGGAGTGTGAAGAGGATGATCAAGTCCACTCAGATTTTTCTCTCCCCACACTGGAAATAGAAATGTAATGTGAACAATGTCTTATTTTAGGCATCTCTGACAAATGCCTAGGATCATGGCAGATTAATCTGGGCCTAAATAATTACCTTGCATCAAGTTTTAATGAATTTCCATACTTAGGAGAAAGAAAAAGAGTCCCCTGCCTAGTCATATATCCACAAAGAACGACATCAGTTCATACAGTTCTTCCTTGGAGCGAGAGGATGGACATGATGACCTTCTGAGGTCCATGCCAGCCCTATATCTTATGGTTCTGAGAAAATAACAATTTTTATTATTCTCTTTTCACATTTGAATTTTCTGGGATAGTAATTTAGTATCAAATTAGCTCTTTTTATAAGTTAAGACTATTACTATTTTTTCAATACAAGGTTGTTTAAGAATTTAAAACAAATATTTCACCTCAGAGATATGCTGGCAAAGGTGGACATTTGCACTGGAAGAGCAATGCCTTTCACTCCCCTATCTTTCAACATGCATTCAACCAGTATATGCAGTTTGAGTTTAAATACATATTGGGAAAAGAAACAAGAAAGAAAAGATACAAAATTAAAAGAAAAATATTCAGAAATACAAGCAAGTACTTCCTGTGCACGCTCTGTAATTAATCTTAGCATGGTACAGTTAAGAGTATTGTACTAAAATTTGGGGCCATTTGGAAAAGCATAACCAACCCAGTATATGATGATCAATAAAGGAACTGTATTAAAGAAGCATCAAATTAAAAATATAATCATATTGATAGCAAGGAATGATTAGTAGAAAAGCCGTGTTAGCATAATAAAAAAAAAAAAAGCGGTCAGGCCTCCTTAACACTAGAGAGCAGGAAATAATTTTCTTGTCTTTACATAGTTGGAAAGCTTACATTTTCCTATATTTTCATCAGAATACATGATCAACACTTAAAAACCAACAGTAAAACAGCGAAGTTGAATTGCATCAGTACCAATGTTGAACCTTAACAATTCTGACATCATTTTCACTTATTACTTTTGTTCACTTTTAAGAAAAAAATTAAATAAAATGTCAAAATGAAATTATTTTAAAATTAAAATGCTTTGATTTAATTAGAACCTTTTTTCACATGACAATTTCTTTAGATGTGGGGTTTTTTTTTAAATATTCTTAAAGGTAAAGTTTTGCAAAAACTGGTCTCCTGTAGGTGTTCCTCATCTCAACAAAACAAGGCTAGTAAAAGGTACTTAAGATAGAAAATTCCCAACATCTATTTAATTCCTCACAGGCATTACCGTAACATGATTAAAGGAGTGTTGATCCCTCATTGAAGACTTTGCACCTTTTTTTTTTAACATAATTGGTAGCATGGTGGAATTGCATTACTTAGAGATTTTTAGATTGAGAATTGCTGTATTTTAAAGTGAAATCTGTTGAAGAAAAAGATATTTAGCTAAAAAATATTAAAAAATGGCCATACTATAGGTGCAGGGTTGTTCTATCATAAGACAGATTTCTTAAAGAACTTCCCAGAACAGCACAAATCAAAAGGAGGTACAGTGTGCTGTTTTCTACATACAGTTTCTTTATTTAGCTTGAAAAGCACAGTAGTGTGTAAACTGAACTGAAATACCATGTGATGGCCAGTAAGAATTTGTCTAACTTTTCATCTTGTACAAAATCCATGTTTTTCTATTTCTCTTCTTCCTTTTCAAGTTGTACAGGGGTGGAAGGCAGGGTTACGGGGCTTTGATACTTCTTAGGTCAGGTGGGAATTTCTCGGTGTCTCAGTAACAGAATATGAACACATGAGCAAAAGTAAACAAGTACAAAATAAATATTAAATTTTCCTCTTTACCTATTTAACTTGACTATCACAAGCATTGACTGAAAAACTGGTGCCTGAACAAATAGCTAGTTATGAATGGTGTTTCTTTGCCATTGGTCATCCCTCATATTTTCTCCTGCATTAATTTTTCTTGAAACCATACCTACTTATTTCCACTTTCTACATTACAAAATCTCTTGTGTATTCTACTTTGCACACTTTTTTTTTTTTCAGATCAAGAACATCCTCGCATTGTTACCAAAACCTGTTATGGTACAACAGTATATCCACTGTGATCTTTTCTTTTCACCTCAAAACTTTGTAAAAATAATTATTTCAACACATAATTTTCTGAATGTCTCAATCATTTTTACTGGAGCAGGAAACAACATAGCATCAACCAAGCATCAGGTGCTACTGAAAAGGTTGTTTAAAGTGACGTAGAGATAGTTACAGTTTTCAGGTGATTTGCTAACACCATAATATAACCTTTGCTCAGTTAAAATATTTTAGTTTGTATCAAAATATGATTACAGACCACTCAGGACAGGTGACATCTTTAAGCATTGGGAAGACATACAAGAAGCGCAAATGCAATAAAAAACTGTTGTCCAAATATAACCTTATGCATTGGTTTTTGCTTGAGCAGTATTAACACACAAGATTTCACTGCAACACAGGTTTACACCATGCTGTGGGGGTCTCTTGGCTAATGTCGAGCTGTTACATGTACACAGCAGAAGGCAGCTGTGCAGCGGTGCTGAGTTTGGACCAGAAACACTCCGGCTAGCAGGATCATGTCTGAGCTTGTCCATCCTGCAGATGTGGCTGCTGCCATCTCTGGAGCCAGAAACCCTCTCAAGAGAAAGACCCTCCGCTACGGTGGTATTAACATCTCCATACACCACCATGACAGTGCAAGTAGACAACTGTCCATTTAAATATTGTTTTGCAAGCCAGAGCTTTTCTTTTAACTGTGAAATAATATAAATAATATAAATACGCGTGTCCATTACGGCAACCAGCAAAGTATGCCTCCCCTCACTCTTTGTGCTTCTGAGTAGATGTTCTAGAAACTGTGGATGCAGCTTCTTTCATTAGAAGGGGCCTACCCAGCTCCACTGGGCAAAAAAGCCCACAGAATACAGATGTCTGTCAGATCCAATTAGGAAGACACAACGCTTCTAAATCTAGTATTAACATGAGGACAAAACAAACCCTGGCAGGTGCACATAAGAACAAAAGGAAACAGAACTTCCAAACCTGTCCTATCATGAGAGACTGATGTGAAAATGCTTGTGGGTTTTTAAAGTGATAAAAAGCCTCTAAGAGAAATTATCTTGAGGCACAATTTTTGAGAATTTTTAAACAATACAGCAAATGCACAAGCCACAATCCTGAAGAATAAAGATTTAAAAAGGGCTATGCAGAAAATTTTTGAACTTAGTGCCTAAACTGGGGGAAAAAAAAAACCCAAACCAACAAAACCAAACAAAGTTTTATATAGTTTGACATTTAAAAAGGTTAAAATTAAAATCTGAATGGAAATTTCTTGCTGCCTTTAACAAAAAGTTCACTCTAGGACATTGAAAAGAATGTGAAGCAGGAGAATTGTGCACTTTTCTCTTACCTTGTAGCCTACAGGTTAGTATCCTTACAGAGGACTAGGAAGACCTGAGCTGCGCTTCTTTGTATGCGTTTGCCAATATTCACGTCTTTTAGTACCCTGACAAATGCTCGAAGCCCTCAGCAAGAAAGTGATTTAAACTTCTTTCCCTTTTTTTCTCTTGGCACTGGTCTGCATAATACACCTCTGAAATCCAGTGCTGCAGCGAGGACTGGTATTTCTGAACGGAGTTTGCTGCACATCAACCTGTGCAGGACTCTTTGGAGGGGTGCCACATGTTGTCACCTTCCCTGAAATGAGAGGTCAGTTGCACAGTGGGGAAGTAGACAGAGCTAGGTTTTCAGATAGTACTAAATTCTTATGTGGGAAATGTAAGAATAAAGAGAATGTAAGAATGGCAAGAGAAAGACGTGGTCAATCCTGGTAAACACTTTTTGCTGAGACACAGTATAGGAGATTAGAGACCTGCGTCTACTGGACCATCCTGTTTTATTTGAGAGTAAAGTACTCTAGTTCTAATATTTAGAGCAAGCACATGAAGCATTTCAAGACCTCAGATCTGATATCTTCAGTGTTTGTCAAAGATTTTATTTGATAATTATTTTAGCAGAGTACTGAAGAGTCAGCAAGGGTAGGGAAAGATGTATTTATGAAGCCTTTGTTTCATTATAATTGCCTACCAGCTCTTAGGATATTATACTTCTACTCCACAACCCTTAAAACACTTCCTTTTTAAAGACTAAAAATTCAATAGGGACATCAGTAATTTGAGAGGTACTTTTTGGAAAAATCAGAAGTCTGCTTTCAAATTCAAATATTATATATTCCCTCCCATAAATATTTAAATCAGTTTTCAAAATCCCATAGGAAATTTAGGACATTGCCCGTTGACATTCCTGGAAAAATACTCCAAATCACATATATGCTCTTGAAAGTTCTGTTCTGTCTTTTTCAATATGTGTGTGCAAAAAGCCAATTGCCCACATGCTAATTCCAAGCTCCACATCTAGTTTTAACATTCAAAATTTGCCATTCTTCTTGTACTTGCTATTTACATAAATTAACCAGGCGAAAGCAGAAGTAACATCATATGACTTATGCAACCAGTCAACACATTCTGAATTATGAATATTTATAGGAAATTCTTTGTGCACTAGACATGAAAGAGAAAATTACACATAGAAATTAATGAATATTTGTGAATAACTCTTAGTGGTGAATTTTACAATCCATTTGCAAACAACATGCAAAAGAAGAAGCAATGAATGTTAATGAATATTAATTAGCACTCCTTCTTTTGTCTGACATACATACACACTCTCCCCTATTCAGTTCAGTAAAGTAGTGTAGTTGTACCAGATGGCAAAATTTGGTTCACAATATGGGTAGCAATTCGTATTCACATTCACACAGAGCCACATTACAGTGTGCTCTTAAGTAGTGTGTTGACAGAACATGTATATATGTTCCAGTTACAGCAAGAGAGGTCAAAATATAACATCAATTCATTGTTTGACCCCGCAAGACTTTTGGCTGCGCTGTTTTTTGAAAAGGTCATCCAACTTGTTGGGCACATAGGCAAGAAACAGAAGCGGTAAACCAAACTTTGAAATACCTTTTAGCCTGACCAAATACTGTTTGTCAAATTATCACAAAACCTGCTAAACTCAGGGGAAAATTTTCATTTAAAATCTATGCTTTTAAAAGCATGTACACCCTGACTATTTTATGCAATCAAAGTGATATAATCAAACCATCTCAGGTGGGCAGGTACAGAAAACCATCTGTAGATCAAAGAACCAAATAAGAATTTGCAGGCTAAATTTCAAAACAGTTTATGTAACGGCAATCCCACAACTTCCCATAAAAATATATCATTATTATCTTCTGCACCATTTTCTATCCACAGGTTGCAATTGTCCTGATTTCTTTATAAGCAGAAGCAAACACTAATAGATGGTATCGATGCAGCATGTCTTTTTACTTAAGCTGAGTTTTCTTTCTGTGCTCAAACTGAAAACTACATGTAACCAACAGCAGCTGAGGTTAGCCTGCCTTTAGCCTGTATTTTCCTGTTTCTTGTCTGAGGATATCCAGGAAGATCACCCATTTCTCTAAAAGGGGTTGTAGTTTGCATACCAAAATATTCTGGATGTTAACTAAGAATGGAAAGCCAAAAGATCTCTTTTTGTTGCAATGGGAGGCAGCTGTACAAGTTATAATGTATTTCCACTTTGCCAATATGTTAGCTTGATATCAAGCAAATAATTCCCTGAAACAAAATACTCGTCAGTTTCGATGAATTCAGCAGTGATGAGACTTTGGGGATACAAAAAAAGTCTTGTGTATCTCTTGAAAAAGTGGCAAATGCAACAGTAAATCCTAATCAACAAGACATCAAAAGCAGCTTTGGGGTCAGCCTGCAAATTATGTTGTTCCCTTTTAAGTTACGCTATAATTTACCATTGCAGACCCATCTAGTTTCCTAGGTACATCCTTGGTGCTCATGCCTAACCATGACAGTATCACTGTCCTTCTCCTGATCTCTCTGTCCTTGTGTGCACGGTCCCACTCCTCCAAATGGATGCATATGCTCTTCTCTCCTTTCTAGATGTGACGAGAGAAGAAGAATCAGTTGATCACTTTAATCTTACTCTGATCCAGACTTGGAACACGATTAGATCATGACCTACACAGAAGACAATGTTCCCCCAGTTTTTATGCGGCTTCTGGCTGCTACAGCTGAGATATTAACCCTACGGGTTTAAGACTTAATCTATGTCTTAGGAGCGGTAAAAACTGAAAGTAATCCATTTTGAGAGCTCTACTTGAAGTCAATATATCACATGCACCTTTTCTGCCGTGAGAAACTTCCCCCATTTTTACTTCAGTTGTCAGGCTGACTCCCTCGAGAACCCACAGCAAGCAAAACAAAACATCCTATTTCAGTTCAAGAATATGTTCAACAAAACTAGAAAAACAGACTTTTAAACAAACAGTTTTCATATATATTTGTTTTTGTCTAATTTTATGTTTCATTATAGGTTGTTAAAAGATTTCCCTCTTGAATTACAGGAAAAGCTCATATTTTAGGAAAGCTTTTGATATCTCTGTGGATAATTGTCATATTCTCCTGTCTCTCCCGTTGAGACTGATTTTTGTTTTAGGAATTCAGAAATGGGAAGCAAAGGAATCTTACTTTGTGAAACCCAGGACTTAATCAGGTCCTAATCCAGTTCCTAACCAAAGAAATTAATTTTCTCTTCTCAGTTTTGAAACCAGCAGGATTACAACACTGTTTGTCTTGTTGTTCCCTTGCGCTGTGTACTTGCTGTTAGCTTCATTGTCTTGTAAGTCAGAAACCATCACTTCACCATTCCTGCACCCTGTGTGCTTGTATGTCTGTCCTGCCCCTTCTCCAGTCCAGCTCAGTTTTCCCAAATGACCAGTCAGGTTCTCTGGCAGAGCGTCTTCAATGTCTTGGAGTGGTCAAGTGCAGGATGCCTAAATAAAAACCCCGAGAAATTCAGGTTGAAAGTAACACTGCATTGTCTGAAATCCAGGATACAGATCAGCATTCATGTAGCCAGATTTTTCATCATCAACATTTAGCAATAATCCCCTAGTTAATGATGTCTGTACGGAGGTGAACAGAAGAGTCTTAATTTCCTACTAGATCTTACAGGTCTGATTGTGATCTTCTAAATTACTTTTTTTAATGATCTTTTAAAGAGTCAGTGTAAGTAAAAGCAGTATCTGACATACAATTTCCTTTTGCAGGCTCAGTTTGACAACTATACTCATCAGCTTCTTTTTTATTATTATTATTAGAAGATAAAAAAAAAAAAAATGCAAGGTTTGGTTCAAGAGAACCATGCTTCAGGATGTTAGTCTGCAGGCTAGGGTGGGCACTGTGCAGACACCAGACATTCAGGAAGGGACTTTTTAAAATCATACTGCATCACTAAATATATGGGAATTCCATAAAATTGTATAACCTCAAACAGTAGTTAAAAAATCAGAATCTGAGCCCAGTCCTTCTGTCAAGCTCTTACTCTTACATTACCACAGTCAGTAGATTTAAGGAACAATATGCAGAGACGGCCAAGAACGAGCTTTCTTAGTTATTATTGGATGCTACAATGGAAATATTTACATTTTTATTTCAGTGAATGTTTCAAGGACTTGGCTCTGTCCTGAAAAAAAAGATGAATATTTTAGCATCTTGGGGAAAAACTTCAAATTATTCTATTTATTTAAGCATTACAGTTTAGACTAAAAAAAAAAATAAATAAATCTAAAAACACACATTAGGGAACCTTTGCAATTTCTAACAGTTGAGTGCAGAGTAGTGGGAAGATGTAGTCTTTGAATGACCATTGACTATATCATATAATACACTTATTATGAGACAACACCTCTGAAGTGTTTGAAGTTCTCTTCATTGACCTATCAATTACAAAGACAGATGTGAGTTAACATCTCAGATTAGAGCTCCAGAGCAAATGATACAGAAAAATTTGAATGCTATGGATTTCATTCTTCAGTGAAAAGGGACATTTAAAGCCAAAATCATTTGTTATATTTCACACTTCTGAGATACAGAGTGGAAATGAGAGATGAGGTAGCAGTAAATATGAAATGTAAACTGAGATGATAGTATTCCTGAAAGCAAATTACATTTATAAAATATTTAGATGTTGTAGTGCTTTGTGTAATCCATGTTACCATGGTGAAATATATTTTTAGAATTGAGACAAAAAACTCTCTTTAAGTTCAGTTTTCCCTAGAACTTCAAATATTCCGAGAACTTTTCTGTAGACATCTCCTTGCAGCATTTATATTTCTTAAAATGTTTAACGCCTACTATGGTAATACAATTGCATTTATTTCACTTTGTGGAATACATTCTAACTCATTTTGCAGTACAGTATATATTGAAATCAAAGTTTCTTTTACCTCTGCAACTAGGTGTATTTATTGTTGTATTGGACAGTTACTAGTTCCCACAGCATTAAAGCTCCTCTACAGATTACATTAAATGTATTTTTTTCCTATTGAAAGACTTAATATTCAAATTTTGATATTGATTCATTGGGCTCTTAACAGCTATTTTCAATATTTAAAAAAAAAAAAAAAAAACAACCAAAACATAGAAATGCAATGTTTGAACAATTAGCTGACACACTATCAGAAAACTGGGAGGGGTGGCTGACATGCCAGAAGGCTGTGACACCATTCAGCATGACCTGGACAGGCTGAAGAGCTGGTCAGAGAGAAACCTGAAGAAATTCAACAAGGGCAAGTGTAGGGTACTGCACCTGGGGAGGAATAACCCCATGCATCAGTACAGGTTAGGGGCTGACCTGCTGGAGAGCAGCTCTATGGAAAGGAACCTGGGAGTCCTGGTGGACAACAGGATGACCATGAGGCAGCAATGTGCCCTGGTGGCCAAGAAGGCTAATGGCATCCTGGGGTGCATCAAGAAGAGTGTGGCCAGCGGGTCAAGGGAGGTCATCGTGCCCCCCTCCTCTGCCCTGGTGAGGCCACATCTGGAGTACTGTGTCCAGTTCTGAGCTCCCCAGTTCAGGGACAGGGAACTGCTGGAGAGGGTCCAATGAAGGGCTCCAAAGATGATTAGGGGACTGGAGCATCTTTCTTATAAGGAAAGGCTGAAGGACCTGGGTCTTTTTCACAGAATCACAGAATTTTCAGAGTTGGAAAGGACCTCTAGAGATCATCTAGCCCAACTCCCCTGCCAAAGCAGGATTGCCCAGAGCACATTACTCAGGACTGCATCCAGGCGAGTCTTGAAAATCTCCAGAGAAGGGGACTTCACAACCTCCCTGGGCAGCCTGTGCCACTGCTCTGTCACCCTAACCATAAAGAAGTTTTTCCATATATTTGAACGGAACCTCCTATGTTCCAACTTGTGCCCATTGCCCCTCGTCCTGTCATTGGGAACCACTGAAAAGAGTCTGGCTCCATCCTCCTTCAACCCACCCTTTAAATACTTGTACGCCATAATAAGGTCTCCCCTCAGCCTTCTCTTCTCCAGGCTAAAGAGTCCCAGCTCTCTCAGCCTTTCCTCATAAGGGAGATGCTCCAATCCCTCAGTCATCTTGGTTGCCCTACACTGGACTCTCTCCAGCAGTTCCCTGTCCCTCTTGAACTGGGGAGCCCAAAACTGGACACAGTATTCCAGTTGTGGCCTCACCAGTGCAGAGTAGAGGGGGAGAATGACCTCCCTCGACCTACTGGACACACTCTTCCCTATGCAGCCCAGGATGCCATTGGCCTTCCTGGCAACAAGGGCACATTGATGAGTCATAGATAATTTGCTATCTACCAGGATCCCCAGATCCTTCTCCTCAGAACTACTTCCCAGCAGGTCCACTCCTAACCTATACTGGTGCCTAGCATTCTTCTTCCCCAGGTGCAGGACCTTCCACTTGCTTTTGTTGAACCTCATTAGGTTCCTCTCTGCCCAGCTCTCCAGCCTGTCCAGGTCATGCTGGATGGCAGCGCGGCCCTCTGGAGTGTCTGGAGAAGAGAAGACTGAGGGGGGATCTTATCGATGCTTATACATACTTAAAGGGAGGGTGCCAGGGGGATGGGAACAGTCTTTTTTCAGTGGTGCCCAGTGATAGGACAAGAGGTAACGGGCACAAACTGGAACATAGGAAGTTCCATCTTAACATGAGGAGGAACTTCTTTCCTTTGAGGGTGGCAGAGCACTGGCACAGGCTGCCCAGACAGGTGATGTAGTCTCCGACTCTGGAGACATTCAAAACCCGCCTGGACACCGTCCTGTGCAACCCGCTGTAGGTGACCCTGCTCTGGCAGAGGGGTTGGACTAGATGATCTCCAGAGGTCCCTTCTGACCCATATCATTCTGTGATGTTTTGATTCTGTAATCAGAAAGAAGTACATCAGATTTTTAGTCCAGCCAATAACAAAATACAGAGCTGAACTTGAAGATTTTTACATAATGCCATATGATCCAAAAATATGACAGCATGTCTAGCAGCAGAAGTAATGCATTTTTTTTTGAATATTGTTTAAGCAAAGGGAGGTGTTTAAAAGACCAGATTTTTCATGTCTTCATTCTAGTTTCGAACATATGCTCAAAAAGTATTCATTAGGTAATAATAACGATATTGATTTTGTTGTATAGTTAGCAGGAAAAAAAGATGTTCAGGAGCTCTAGAGTTTTCAAAAGGAGTAAAAGTCAGAATACTATTTTTCAGAGATTGTTTCCTATTTTTCTACAGAAAACATAACGAAAAAATACAGGAAATGCACCATTAGACTCACTCCAGAACATCCCTACAAACTGTTAAAGGCATTTGTTTATTCAACAAATTCACAAATTCCTGTATTTCAGACAAAGAGACAGAGCTGGCTCCAGAGTTCTGGCGCTCCCCAAGGAAGCACAGGACCACCCAATACCCCTAGAACTAGGCAGTGTCAGAGTTGACAGGTCATAATACACATCACAAACACTAAACAGGCAGATCATTTGGAGTGTAAAACACTCCAGGTGTAACATACCTGTTTTTCTAACTGATCATCTCTTAGGAGAAACTTCAGATACAAAGCACACAGCTTAATATGCTTATTGTGCTATGTCCTTTGCAGATACTGCTTTACAACTGATGTAAATGAGATTGTCGACAGGTACGTTACTTTGTATTAGTTCATCTGAACTACAAATAAAAATGCGTATTCTCAAAATACATGGGACATTTTAAGGCACTACTATTCATAATGCACAGAGAATCCACAGACTATATCTTCAGGTGTAATACCTTCATAAAATCTCATAATACTCTTTGTTCTGTGCATAAAGAGTCAATAACTGCAAAATGCAGCACTTGTAGAAAGTGTCACTTTGCGGAAGCAGAACCTTTCTTCTCAGAAACGCTCTGTCTACATACTCAGTTACGTATACTGACCTTTGTGGCAAACATAAAAGTTTACCACTCCTAGAATCAGTGTAGAACTAACACAGCTAAAATTGAATTATCTGTATATTTATTTTTCCGTTATGCATGATCAAAAAAATTGTTTGATAAGTTTCCATGAGTTTTGAACCCTGCCACAGATCATCTAACAGAAAATGAAAATACAAAAGCAGCATAATGTCCTAATGTCTGAAACATTGCACAAATGTAACTAAAGAAATTTGTATAAAAAGAAGTTTCTTGGTAACCATGATGGTTTATCTTGAAAAAGAATTTGAGTTTACAGTTCAGACTTGTTATTAAAACAGAATGAGAGCAAATTCAAGTCAGACAATATAACTTAGACATCCTTTGGATGGATTGAGGGCTTTGAATTTGAACCTCTTTAAGAACTTTACAGAAAAAAAATCTAGTACCATTGAAATTCTCTCCTGTTCTGTTTAATTATAATAGGAAGATGAACAACTGAGACATCAGGAGGTAGAGGGTATGCTGAATGTTATCCAGCAAGCCAAAAACAATGGGAAGAGCAAATAGTCAATTGACTATCCTACAGCCCAGGTCCATTAGCGTTTGCCTGAAGACACATGAAGATTTTTACAGCATTTTTTCACAGTGATATTTCAAAAATGTATTAAAAAATTAAAAAGGATTTTCTTGCATGTACAAGAATAAGTCATATTTAACAAAATTGCATTTGCACTTTGAGAATAAAATTCAATCAATTGCCACCCATGGGGCAGACTGGACAAGCTCAATGTAATTTGCTCTTGCTTTCCCTCTGCGTCTTCTTTCCTCAGCATTTCTACTTAGTTTTCCTCTACATAGAGAAGAGAAAAATGTTATAGTCAAAAAATCAATACTGGTAGAGACTACAACATTCTCAGTGTCTACATACTGGTCTTTCAAGAACACCCAGGCTTGTTCAGGTTATCAGAAATATGATGGGGGAAGAGTGCATGTGAGTAGTGTGTGCATGTCTGTGCATAAAAATACCATTTCTGCTACCCACATCTGCACTCATTTTGGAGTCCAGTTAGTATTTTCCCTAAATCCAATCCTTAGCATTTATACATTCACAGTCAATAAATTTTGAACATTTATCACAAGGACTGGAGAATTCAGAGCGCTAAGGTTCCAATTTGTTTTCTGCTGAGCCAAGGCATTTTATAAAAACAAGAGCTTGCAGAACTCTTCAGTGCAGTGTTAATCTTTCACACAAATAATGACTCAAAACTAAATCAACATCTGAATTTTGAGACAGTTTTAAGAGTCACCCAGCAAAAACGGAAACAAATATTAGTCCTTGTCAGGAACAACACACATTTTTTGGGGCAGGTATTCAGATTATTTTAAAGTGATCCTGAGTGTGAAATTACTTGTATGCCCACAGATACTCTACAGTAGCATTTTCAAAAGGCTATTAAAATTCATAGAAAGCTCAGATTTATGTATCTTATAGCTGTTTCATCTTATAAAAAGGATCACAAGGCTATTTCATTTGAAGCTCTTTGGTCTGTTCCTTTGGGTCAGGATTCTACAACTCTTCTTTTTGACTCTTGTTGTTAATTCCTGCAGACTTCTACCCTGAAGGAGAATGTCCTACAACCCTTCCCACCTTCCTCCCCCACCAACAGTCCGTTCTTGAACTGCTTACTAAGAAAAACATAAGAATTCCCAAATCTCCTCTTTCAGGCTCAGAACAGAGCTCTTCTGTTCCCTGATTCCCTCTCTCCCTGAGGGTGGCAGAGCCTTTCTTTATCTCCATCTTTACACACAATACACCTGTCAGCTACATTAACTTTGCCTTTGAAGGTCATGATTAATTACCAGCTTATAAATGTAATGAGTAACACTACACTAGTAAACATCAAAAGGGTATGAGAAGAGGTGAACGCAAACATACGGTCAAGAAAACAACAGATTTTAACAAAAACTGCTTCACTTCAAGATTCTGCTAATGTCTGAAACTATCCAAGAATGAGAAGAAAGTTAATAAGTGGAACAACAAATTTTTTATCAAGTCACAATCATTTTTTTCAGCAGAAATCAATAGTACACATTTACATTTATACCACAGGGAAACTGCTTTACAGTTCAGAAGCAAACTGATCACAGATTGTCTTGTGGTGGTGTTGTTGGCAATTCCTCTGGAATTTCGTTTGTAAAATGGAAGTCCCACAGCCCACTTTCCACTATCTACTCTGAAGTGGAGAGACGGGCAAACATTTGCCAAAGGAATGCGGTATTCAATATTTGATAGAAATAGAAAATGTTTCCCTTTCATACGTTTTCATTAACTTGAAATAATAAAATGATAGGAAGAACAACTATTTACAGAGAGAGTCATTAAAATGAAAAATTATGAAAATGTGATTTCATTGCAGCAGGAAATATTTTGATTGCCTCATACTAGGAATTAACATTGCACATTTAGCTAGTATTTTTCAGTGGATTACATTCAAATCTCCTGCTCTTTTAGAAGAATAAAGAGACCAAGTTAATCTACTTTGAAAAAAAAAACAGAACTAACTTGTGGCAAATACTAGTATTTTCTACTTAGTCTTGAAACCAGAATTAATTCAAATAGCTCATTGTTTAGTGTGAAGAAGCTATGGTTTCCTAAACAGTATGGTTTGTTCCCAGAAAAGCATCAGAATGGACATATGAATATTCTTTAAGAATGACAACAGTAGTAGAAATCTAATTTAAAAACTGGTAGAAGGCATGCAGGGTACCAGTATTAACACACTTAAAAAGTAGGAGAGAAAGCATATCAGTAACGTTACTGCTTTTAACAACACAAAGGAAGCAGTATTTTCAAATATCAGCCAAACACAGTAGGTTCTAAAAATCTATTACAAGGCTCTAAGTAAGAGAAGTTAAAGCTCATAAATAATATTTTCTACCTAATTAGATGCTTGTTTTGTCGTATAAGAAATTTGTTTTCTTGCTTTGAAGGCGGTTATTTTTAGACTATCAAGAAACAAGCACAACGTTTAACTGAATAAAGGCATGACTACATTGCAACCTGCTATTTACCTGCTGACATGGTAATAAACCAAGCATATTCTTTCACCCCATTAAGAAACACTAAGTAATCGGATGAGTGAGTATGAAGAACAAACCACCTCACTGCCAAAATTATGCATTGAGGAAAATACTGAGGGCACTCCAGTCATTGCACTTGACCACGACATATTTGGGTGAAGGCGATACTTAATCTTCAGATATCTCTAGGGGAAATGGAAAACATGACAGTAACAAATCCCTGTCCAAGTCCAGTACTCTCTGACCAGGTTCTTTTAGCTATTGCATGCATGGAGTGTGTAATGTTTAGTATCAGGTTTACTTATCTCAAGACAGCTGATGCTACATGAGATTCCTTTTGCCAGTATTTTAGTTTTTATACTCCATGTTGGGCTGAGCCACGTGTTCTCTCCTCCCATGCTGGTCTGGCCACCTTCTTGTCCCCTTTGTGTTGAGATAAACTCAGCTTCGCAGCAACAGCTGTGCTCAGTCACACCCTACGATATCCTCTGAGCTTCAGTGGTACATCGCCCTTGCCCATCTCCCCTGAGACTTCTTCCAATTTAGGGATTTATTGGGCAATCACATTCCACCCCTTGGAGTTTAGTCAATCACAATCCCCAAGCTAGCAACGGCATGGAAAGATTGAAAATATTTTTTGTCTGAAAATAGAATCTATTTAAAGTTGAACTAGAAGAAAACCATAAGCTTTTAATGGGTCCATATCTCACCAAGAGTCTGCAGACTTCCCATCAGTAGGGTATTTGTTTAAACAAAGGTTAGATAGAAAATTTTCTAGATCATGACAGATAATCACAATTATTCTTTTGCCTTTTAACTGTGTCTACAAAGTTCAATCAAAGGTTTGAAACTTAATAGAGGACGTGCACACTTAATTTCTGCAGTAATTCTGCAGTTTTTTGCATGCAACTTCACTTTATTGCTGTTTTTCATTTTCTATGATAATCAAGCTTTCTTATAATGATGGAAGAAAAGTATCTTAAGATGATGCAGATAAAACATTATGACTAGCAAAAAAGGAGAGTGACTGTCTCAGTCCCTCGGGTCTTCAAAAAACCACAGTAGAACAGTTTTTGGTGTCCTTTCACTTCATTTCGCTCTAATAATGCTAGAGGGAAGAAGAGGATCAGAGTGTCAGGTACAGGATTCCCCAGTTCACCTTCTGATCCTTCTCTTCAAAGCTTGAGATCACACAGAAGTAGCAATATCTTTTGAGACAGCATAGCAGGGAAAGGGGTCTAAGGCTGCTTAAACCATTTCCCCCAGCTGTTAAATTAGGTACTCTGTCTGTTAAATTGCTCTATCAGCCTAGATACATGAGTAGATCCTGCTCCATTTCTCTCTGTAATGCTGCCAGCTTGCTGAGAGAGATATGTTGCGTACTTCAGTATTTCTTATAGAAAAATAAATCCTATTTTGTAAACCAAGCCAAGGAGTAGACACATATCATACATCTCAGTTATCTACAGATGAAGGATGCTTTTCTCTCTGTCTTTCAAAAAAGAACAGGATGACACTGATTTTGTTCATATTCTCTACTCATCTTCCACACAATCATATAGTCAGGTTTTGCTGGTAATGAGTAGGCTGCTGTTGCCCTCTAATTAGAGATGGGGAAGAAATGGAAATGCAGGTTCTAAATATAAATATCAAGTATTCTAATCTCAGTATTGTCACTCAAAAAGGTTTACTGTTTGTAAATGATCAATAAAAGTAATTCACAAAAGCCAGTGCAAAAAGGCTGAAGGCAGACACAGGAAACATATGAAACATTCCAATTCATTTTGGCACCACACAAAATATTCAGCTGATGGTCGTACCACTTCCAAACATGCTTGCATAGTCTTACCTGCAAATACTCTTCTACTCAGTACCTCCAAACATGTTAATAAAGCAACAAAACTGAATTGAAATTAATGGATTGGTCAATCCAATCTGCTTTGGAAGCCATAGAGAGAGTCGCATGGAATTCCTCTCAAGAATTCACTGTGGATAAAAAAATCTCAGACATTTCTGATTTATACAAGTCTAGAGAAAACTGGATTTCTGTTTAACCATCGTTATATGTTTTTATAAAAAGCTCTTGAAATTAATCAGTACAGAATCTGGGTGGTCCTACGTTATCTATTCTAAATATCTACTTCTCTGTGGAAAGGACATTGTTCTACATTTTTCACACAATTCTATCAAATTAAATATCTCTGCTGCAGAAATGTGTCAGTTTAAGAATGAAAATTTTTCTTGCTATTTAATTCTTCAAGTCTTTAGCCTTACTGATATGTATAAGGGCAAAAAACTATCTGTCATGGCAATATTACAAAATCAAGCCCTTCAGTTCAAAGCCTTAGCAACAAGCAGTATGTTTACATCATGTGTTATTGCATTGCTTTGTCAAGGCACCAGCAATTTTAGCATCCACTCACCTGATGGAAAACGCTGATCTTATCAATACTGTATTTCAACCATGTTAGGCTGAAGGCAGACAATGCATAAGTCATTAAAACAATATTGGTTTTTAGCAGAAAACTAACGTACAGACTAAATTATCAAAATAATTGTTGTGAGCTTCTACATCCTACTTGATATGACAGTGACAGTAGCGCATTAGCACCACAACAGCATGTTGCCAGAGGTTTCAGTAGCTGCTATGCTATAGGGACCCATTACGCTGCTTTTTTGGGGTCACAGGAAGAGCTTTATTGTCCTGGACTTTCTTATAAATTCTGCCACTAAATGGTGTCATGGATTCAACTTAAAGAACATTATAGACCAGAGTCATTTGTCATCATCTAGGACAGATTGTTATTCAACTGCTGCTATTTCCGTTGAATAATGCTGTTTGACTATGAAGGCCTACACAATATGCATGTCAATAAATACAGCTTACATCGTGTAATGTAACAGGTATTATAATCAAGTTGGCCACTGGTTGGCTATTTACTTGTATTTAAATTCTGAAAGGCTAAACACTGAAAAAAAGAAACTCTGAGGTTTTCCTCCCTTTCGCACCTGCAGCACAGGAGATCAGATGACACAGAGAACAGCCGTCCTCTGAGGAATCAAAATCACGTGTGGCACAAGACCAGGACAAAAAGAAAGAAAAGCACTTCACAGAGAATAACAGGAGTTACTCTAAATATATGAGTTACAAGTACAAAGTCATTAGTGTCATTTAAAATAAATCTCCTTGAGAAGTAATTGCAGTCCTATACATCCATTTAGTATAATGAGAAATGGGAAGACTGCTATTTTTGCCTCTTTCATTTTGATCTTTCTTGAAAGATACTAAAAACTTCGCAGTTTTTAACCAAGTGTCTTGATATGTTGCAAACCAGGTTTTAACTTTTTCCAACAACCTTAACCTTTTTAAAAATAAATACCGCCCCCCACCCCAAAAACAGAAAAATAGGATTAAAAAACAAATCAAAAGCAAAACCAGCCACAACCAACAACCCTTCCTCTCCAAACTCAATCAAAAAAAACCCCACAACTGTTGTCATCAGGACCTTCCCCTTTCTCAATCGTACCAGACTCCTAAGAGATATTGGAGATCTCCTGGAAGGTTTAGAAATAAAGTCTATAGTGTGATGAATCAATGACTTCTATATTATGTATAGCAAACTAGACCATGATATTATTCACATTTGACAGGTTCTTACTATAAGGAAATGTACATTTGTGTCATAATAGTTTTTCTGTAGAAACAGACAAGAGCCAAAAAAAAAAAACCCCAAAAAAAATCAGAACTCAAGGAATATAAGAGATTTAGAGAAATAAGAGGTAAGTGTTTCTAACGCGTGCTAAATCACTAATATTTTCAATAATTTCACAGATGTTTTATCTTATAAAGCTATTCTGGAGGCACAGATATTTGAAGTGAGAATTTTATTTGTTTTCAGTAAAAAATTTGCTACACTTCAGTAAACTTTCATTGAACTGACTTTTTAATGTGTTATTACCATTTATGCAAGAAAAACTCTACACACTGTAAACCTCAGTGTTATTTTAGTTACTAGAATAGATTGTTCTTGTAGTTGGGAAAAGAATAATATTTCAAACTGCCATGTTGCAACATTTAAAGATCTATTAATTTCTACTAGACACACGCACACTTGCACATACACACATAGAGCCTGCAGAATCATAGTTGGTTTGAAAAATTATTTTTAATTGAAAGCATAAATCAATTCTTTTCAAGCATAGAAATAGCTTCTTTTTTACTATTCAAAATGGACTGGTAGATAATTAGATGAAACTTGAGTTCATAGATAAATATATGCTTTGTTTATTGCACATGGCATTTCAAATTAAAGCAGCTGCAGAATTACTGAAAGAATCAAGATTTAAACAAATTTTCTGGCATCTTTTATCAGTAACATGGAACAATACAAGAATTTATTTATGCTGTGACATAAATTGATCTATTAGTCTGGTAGGAAAAAAAAAGCAAGAAATATTATACATCCAAGTTTTTTGTAGATGATCATCACCTCAAGAATACTTGGGATTCTCACAACCTTCAAGTTATTGCTAATTAAAATAATAACAGAGATTGACAACTGTGCACGGCCAGACACTGTACCTTGTCACAAAGATTCATTTCTTTGAGAAAACTACACAAACTTCCCATTTGCTGTCCTCATTTCTGTACAGAAACTGTAGGCATAAAACTTGCGATATCCTGATGCCTTTGGAATCTGCAGATTAAGGTACCATATGAAAGTAAAACTTTTATTATTTCATTAAATCTGTATTTTTGGTTTGACAACCTCATATATCTAGATGCAGATTTTGTTTAGCTAGGCAGGGTATCCCTTTGCAAAAATATTTCTAAATTAGGTGAACACACTGTTTAGCATCCACTGTTTGAGAAGCCCTTACTGTTTCATGAATGACTTCCTTTGTAGAGACAGATCTGTGAGGTTCCTCTTGTAACAGAATAGAATTGTCTCCCAGAGAAGAAAAAGCATTAAAAACTGCATGAACAAAGAATACTGGATAAATAGGTGCTGAAATATAACTTTCGATGAATAAAAACGTAAGACAAAAATATCTGCATGAGAAAATGTATAGGTATGTATGTGTATTATGTGACCATTCTAAGCCTCATGGTCCAATAAACATGGTCTTGCCATTGCTTGTAACATGCCACAGGCTTGGCATTAACACCTCAAGCTGTGGCAGGCTTCAGCTGGACAGATCTCACCTGCCTGGAGACTTGATTTAGTTAGTAAGAGCATCTATCCAATGCTATTTTACGTTCAGTCTGTTTTAGCTTTTGCTTAAATATCTACAGCACAATGTGTACCTGTAATTAATGAATTAATTAAAAGTGTAGTGGAGTACAGACATAGAATGATGGCAGAAGCCTAAAAAGTATAGGCACAGATTGATGCAGGAGGACAAGGTCTCTAAACAACTCTTCTGTGGTCAAATACTGCTCAGAGAAATGCAACCTCAGAAGCTGGGTGAAACAAGCTTTATGGGAAAAAAAGTAATGAGCAAACATAAAACATACCAAGTATAGTAAATTTGGATGAAAAGTGGAACTGCAAACCAGCGAAGAAAGAAAAATTCAAGCAATTCAGTGCAACATACCAATAACACTTGTAAACCAGCTTAGCTAAATCTTAGTTTTAAAAGTTTGTCTGGGTAGACATCTAATTCACATTGTTTCATGAAATATTTCTTAATTCGCATAATAGGTAAATATACCACCATAAAGAATATTTTCATCTTAAATTCTGTAAGTACAAATCAACATAAATTTTCTAAAAACATAAACCTGTAGATTTTATCATAGGCTTTTAATTTAAAAAATTATAAATTAAATATTAAATATGGACATATTTAATGAGTCACAGATTTTTTCCTATGAATGGCTTTGTCTAAAACATTAAAATGAAATTATTCAAATACACATTCAAAATGTATATTTGATTGAAAAACATCCTGTTTTCTCCTAGAAAGAAGAGTGAATAGTCTCGAGAAGATAACATTAACATTTAATATATGCACATTTCTATTAGGCTTCTTATCTATTATTTGCAAACACAGGGAGAGGCAACTAATGAAAGCAAAACAGAGGCGAACAAATTAATAACAACTACAGATGATTATTTCTTATGGTCTCTTTGTCTGTTCACTCAGTCACAGTTCTAAGGAACCAGTCTGGTAACCAAAGTGATGTTGTGTGATTTCTACAGGAAGAAAATCAGTTTCAGTGAAGACTGGAAATACCCCTTGCAGACTTACCTAACTTTAGAGTCAATTTAAGAAGTGAAAGCAATCGAAGTGTTAGAATGCAAGTAGTGAAAAAATGGAGTTCAAGCATGACAGTCAACAAAGCACTGTAATTCTGCTTTTACCAGCTTAGCTAATGGTGTTAGATGAACCTTTGTCTGATCCCATTCAGCTTCTGTTATGATCCAGATTACCAAATAGATGAAGCTTTTTCATTACATGGAGTCTTCTCTGTGGCTTCAGATGTTCTTCCTATAAATAAGGAAAAAGCCATTTTCCAAATAGTAAATGTATTATTCAGGTTTTGTTTTCTTCAAGGCAACATACTAAAATTACTCACTCATAATCAAGCAATACAGTTTAAATTGTTAAGAACAATTTTGGAGAAGGATAATATGTTTCACAAGCTAAAAAGTTATAACAGTAATTTTCCTGTGAAATTCTAACAGGATCATAAATTTGGGGGGATTTCGTTGGTTCAGTCAAGATCAATATTGCAAAAGGTGATCCTCTTTATCAATATTCAAAATGAGACAGCATTGATATGACAATATTTTGCATCATAGTCACTGAATTACAACGATAGCAGGACCACATTCATAGCAAATGGTTAAAGTAACAGTAATTCTTTGCATCATTTCAGGAATATGTTTTTTTTAGGAAAAAACATGTGCAAACATGTGCAAACATACATGCACGTATGTGCATAGGTACGTCTATATGCGTGTGTATAGACAAATATATATAAAAATATATACACATAACTATACACATACAAATACAGAGAGAGACGTATATGTAAGCAAACAAATACAGCAGCTCCTGCAACAGAACTGTGGACACATTAATGTAGGCTGGTGAGTTATTATACTTAGAACATTTATGGCAGTCAGACACCCCCCTCAAAAAAAACCCAAACCAACCAAACAAACAAACAAAAACAAAACAAGAAAAAAAAATCTCTTGAGGACTTTTCTTCTTTTACAGTTCGTCTGTTGGTTTGTTTATTTGTTTGTTGTTTGGTTGGGAGAGGGGGGGTGTTTTTTGTTTTTTTTTTGTTTTCCCTAAGGGCAATCTCTGTTCAATTGAATATGTTCTGATTTTACAATTTTTACTTCAGTTTTAATTACAGTTGATGCTTAAGCTATTTCATGAATTATTAGCATTTTGTAATTGTAGCTATGTACTGTTCTGTCACTTGCAAGATTGGGGGAAAAAAAGAAAAAGTAAAAAACCTTATTAAGTACTTTCTTTAAATGGAATTCATTTTTCAAGAGATGTTAATATATGTTTTCCATAAGCTCAGCAAGCTTTCAGACTTTTTTAGAACTAGTCCGATATGAAAACCGTTGAATTAGCAAGCCCCCCCACAAAAAACAATCTAGTGACATTGTCAGTCTCTAATTTTAGCAGAACACATTTGTCCTGAAAAACCCTTCTGTGTAACTAACGATTTTGGAAATCTTGCTCAAGCAGAGGAATGAACAAGGAAATGAAGTCTGGTTTGAAACAAAGCAACAATAGGAAAAGAATTCTGTACAGACGTTCTGATGGACAATAGAAAATTACTACAGATGTTTTATGCAAAGTACACAATCTGGAGAAAACAAAAGTTTCATTCTCAGCCCTAAGTAAAAAGCTAAAAACAAAACATAAGGAACAGTCACCTTCAGTGAAGATTTTGAGGAAATGTGTTTTTCATCATCCTGATAATTCTAATATACAACTTTGCATTATACATATCAGTGTTGTCCTCTTGTCCATCACCATATTGAAAATGGAGGTAATTTATTTTTATGAATTATAATAACTATTTCTAAGTTCTATTTAAAGACTTTTTTGTAACTATCATCATTTGTCCTCTATTCTTTTTCTCTTAACAAGACGCCTCATCTCTACAATTAATGATTTTACTTTTGACAATTCTGACTTCAAGTGTTTCTGTTACTAAGTGGTAGAGATAGGTAGTTGTCTACATTGATCAGTTCTTTAACAAATTCTTAAATTTCACTTCTTTAACCGAGATGGATATCCCTAAAAGTTACAGAATCTTCTCTGGGATAAAGTTAAAAAACATCTCCTTGAATTTCTCAGTGACGCTTATCTTTATAATATTTCCCTTATTTTACCCAATTTTACCCTTCTGGAATTAAGAGATTTAGACCTATTTTTAAGTTAAAATTTAATTTAAACTGAATCAACTTTTTACTTCTTCTAGATTTACTACTGCCAGAAACGTAGCAGTTTCAAGTAACTTAGTACCTTAATAAATTTGGATGCAGGAATAAACTACTACACCCAAGAGTACATAATCCCTATTTTTTATCTTAGGCTAGAAAAATCCTTTTTGTCATTCTGCATTCTCATTAACTTTGCACGCAAAACAAATTGTTGTGTCAGCCAAGCTCCAAAACCTTATTTGTCCAAATAACTTGCAACTAAAGATTTCAGATGAACAAATAGTTTTCCTTTAGTGATAATAGTGTACTTAACCCAAACATAATCATCAAGAGCCATACTACTATTCTCATCAATATAGTTACTTATTTTCTTGTATTCATATGTCAGTTGCCATTTCATACAGAGTCAATTCTTTAGCCAAGGAGCTTGTACTCTGAGAGTGTGCCTTCACCTCTGCATTAACCCAAGTTACCTCCTTCTGACAAGTTAACCTAAGTCAATTGAAAGGAACCGTACCCCACATGAGCTGAACAGACTGGGTGCGTTCACAGGAGGATGCCCTAATCTATTCTCCCTGCCAGAACAACTAATTTAAACTAAACAACATCTTGCAAAGGAATTCCTGAGGTTCGAGTTATGGACAACTTGTCAGGCACCCTCTGCTAAGTCACTACCGGCATTCCCTCCTTTCCTATAAAATATTTGCAAAAGCCCTTTCTGAACACACTTGAAAAAACTCCAAAGATCTAGCCCTGACCAGCTGATGCACCATGTTTTAACCACTTCTTCACAGTACAATGTGAAACATCTCTAAATATAGACAATTATGTTTCAAGGTGGATGGAAACTTCTTTTTCCACATATAGAATTCAAATGAGAAAGTTGGTGGGATCTGAGCAGCTAATGTTTAAAACTGGAAGAGCATAAATTAAATTTTTAACATAAGAAAAAGCAAATGAAGGATAGAAATAAACTAAAAACAGTACTTTGTCTTAATTTCAGTTATTTAATGCTTTAGTGAGGAAAAAAAAGGTTGATATTTAGATTTTCAAAATTAACATTTCAGGATTTCAAAATTGAAATTTTTTTCAAAATCTTTGAATTTCTAGCCTCACTAATTTTCAACCTGGAACCACTACTGTGTTACTCCTTAAACTGAAATCTGAAAAAAAGTATAGAAAAAAGAAAGAAAAAAAAATCCCAACTCTCTTCTTGTGGTACAGGGTAGTCCTCAAAAAAAAAAAACCAAAACTGTTATCAGCAGAGGTAGACAGCACAACACAGGAACATTGCCTTCTATCCTGCAAATATTGCAGTTGCTTTAACATAACATTATGCTTGAGCTAATGCTACGTGTTTCAGGATAGCTAATTAGTACATGTGCAGTGCCGTGAATATGGAACTGTACTGCTTCTGGCTCCCTAGCTAGCTCATTTCCAATTAGGTGAAGTATCTCTTCATAATATTAAATTGTACACAAGTCACCCCCAAGCAAGGAAGAATGATCTGGCATACTGAGTCAAGTGCTGTTATTTTAATAGTATGTGTCAAAAAAAATGGACCCATGGAGAGCCTTTCTTTTATCTTTCTTGTAGACAGGAAAAATAGCTGGCAGGCTGGTTACTTCACTGTGCTTATAAAGGACAACAAAATTTAAAACTTAAATGCAGAAGACCATTTAAAATACAAATTTGGATCCTTAAAAATCATGCACCTCTTTTGATATCAGTAAGTCTCCTCTACAGAAGATAAAGCCTGATTTGTTAATTTCAAAATTTAACTTTTTGAGCACAAGCAACCTGCAGTCCATTCTTGAGTCTCTACGTAGAGCTGTGTATCATGCTGGGGTACTCTTTCTGGTGAGAGTTATCTGTGTTTGAAAGCAGGCCAAGGTCAATTGGTCTCATGGCTTGCATCTCTTCAATTTGAAACTCTGACAAAACATTCAATGCTTTTGCTCCATCACTTTTTCTTATGACATGTAAGAACCAATACCTTAATGTCATAAATTAAGCTGGGAGGCTTTGCCCTGTATGGTAAAGCTTTTTCCAAAGTGTTTATATCACACACATAAAATTACAGGAAAAAAAATATCCTAAGTATAACAGGGAAAAATATTTTTCTTGATGAACTTTTTCACTGTGATGACTTTTTCAAAAGCTGTTCCAGAAAGCTACATAAAGAGACCTTTTAAATACATAAAAATATATTGTTCCACACCCCTGCACTCCCAATACCATAATGTTTATTATATGCTGCAAGCAGTACCAAAGGACAAGTGATCAGAAGATTTTTCCAAATAACCACTGCTAAATTTAATGTCATTCTGAGATGCTGATATGTGTGACGGCCATGGTATGATTTGGAGGTCCAGACTGAAAGTGGTGCAGAGCTTGAGGACAGCCTCCTCTTTCTGAAGGAGGTCATGGTTCCAGAGTTCTTTCAGCCAACAGGTCTTCCTCTAACCAAATGCTTTCCTCTCCTGAGTAGATGTTTTCTCTAAAAGATACATGGTAATTTCAGAATGTAACTTCAGTTCCAGACACATTTTATTATCTTTTTTTTTGTCCTATACAAAACCTATATTTTCTAGATTGTGCAAATGACTGCTTGACGAAGGTGAAAAATACTACATTAGAATATGAACACTATAAATATATGACATAGAAATGCTATATTGAAAATTCAGAAAGAGAAGGTACATTGAAAGAATAATTTCTTATTATCCCTGCCAAAATAAAGAGTTTTCTCTTATGTAAAAAGGCTATCCCATGTAAGATTTTTTTANACAAGTTTAAAAAAAAAAAAACAACACCAACACAAAATAAGAAAGCTATGTGCACAAAATAACAGCATTAGTATCATCAGCTTTCAGCCAAAGCTCAGGGTAGAAGAGTCACCTGTAATAGTTTCAAATTTCAGGAAAGAGACAAACCAAGTTCTCACCTATTTTTAACTGTCTGAAGAAGTCGTAGTGCCATTCTGAATTCATTACCATTGAAGCTGTTCTACTGCACACAAAGTATTCAGGATGAAAAAAGTGATCCCTCTAGTCTGATCAATTTCTCTTCTGGCAAGACTTTTTGGCATAACTTTGTTTTTGTACGTAGCATAGAGTAGTGTTGAGAGGAGTGAACGAAAGCATCTTGCAGCAGGATACCATACACTTGACAGGTAACTCTTCAGGACAAGGAAAAACTTGATTTCAACACTGGGCAAAGGAGAGGAAAAAGGAATCAAAACTTCACTGGGCAGATGACATCTGTTCATTTATACTTCACTGTGTAACGTGTCGGGGTTTTATATCTGTCAATCTATCTATCATCTATCTATCTATCTATCTATCTATCTATCTATCTTTTTTTCTTTTTGTCTCTTCATTTCAAAGCAGCAGCTTTCAGACTGAGTGTAGTATAGAGACTGCTAAAGAGAACAGACCTGAAGCAAGTTTCAGAGTTGACGGGTAGAAATCTGGAGACTGCGGAGATGTTACAACCCGAGACACGGCTGAAATCTAATGTGTTACAAACAGGACAAAGGAGAAAGTCAATCTACCAGGCCATAGTGGAAAAGGAAAAGATTTCTCAAACATTCTCTGTGCTCCCAAGCCATAACATTTTTCTGTATTTCTAAAAAGAATTTTATCATTTCTCTATTTCTTTTCTGGTACCCTTCTATTTAAAAAGCAAGATTTTCTAAAACCTACTTTCAGGGATTGAAAACCCTTTCAGTTTTGAAGTTTTTAATGGTTTTTTTTAATGTTTGTTTTGTTGTTTTTTTTGTTTTCTGTTTTTGTTTTGGGTTTTTGTTTGGGGTTGGTTTTTTTTTTTTTAATTAAACTAGATTTTTGGGTTACATTAGAAATTAGTTTTTGTTTCAAAGCCCTGGTCATCGCATCCAGTCTGGTCATCAGGGCTTTGATGCTCAGGGTGACTGCGAAAGTTTCTCAGGTGCTGGAAAGGAAGCTGAACACAATTTTTGCCATGCACACGCATCTGAATCTATTTAGTAATTAACTCAAAGGATATCAAAAGATTGTAGGAGATTATAGGCATTTTACAATAAAAATATGGAAAAGAAACCTACAAGCACGTATCTTTTCTTGATGACCTAACAAACACTGTCCATTTTACAAGACATCTGTTGATAGCGTGACACTACAACTTCATTTAATGTACTATTGCTGGAGTCTTCTTTCTAGTACCAAATTTTCCCTTCCAATTTGTGTTAAAAATTTAACTTTTACTAAGGTCAGTCTGACAGATAGCAACAGGTACCAGAATACCCCAGATACAGAAGCAGGGGCATGCAGAATTCACCTTATTACTACAAGAAAATAAACGATAAACTCTATAGGTAATCTAATTCCATTCAGCTGCAAATCACCATAGTCAAAGCAGTCTAATACCACAGAAAAGTTCTTGCTCCCAGAAAGAATTCTGCCAAATGCCTAATAAATTAATTTTGAGATTCGTGAGATTTTTGAGATACGAGGCAACAGGCAGAGCTGGATAGAATATCAGAGTGATTAAGTCTTTAATTTATTTCACTCCTGTTCAATTATGCTTAAAAAAATAGACACACTTCTTTCATTATAACAGCTAAAGGTTGTATGAGCCTATTTCTACATATATCAATTCTAATTACCTTTGAGCAATTAATAAAGATAATCTATCACAACTTAGAGCAACATGTTTTTAGGTGCACTTTGTCAAATGACTTTCATGAATATTCAGATCATGTTCCCTTTAATCAGAAAAACTAATGATGACAAACAGCGATCATTTTTCAAAAAGAGAACCTTTATTATTCAGCAGCTGATTTAAAAAAAGAAAATGTATATATACCCTTCAGGAGTGTGTGAATTGCATTGCATTCACAATGTTCATACTTTGTGACAAGAACATCAAATGTGGCTCTCACAAAATACAAAGAGTTATTAAATGTTATCATGCTGTAGATCCCGGGAAAAAGATTTGGGCAAAAGACCATCTATTTAACAAGCAGAACTACCTTGTTCTACCTGCTGTTGAGGCAATCTCTCTCCTACTATCAAGAGGAAACAGGGAGATTAATCACTTGTATGTTCTAAATAATTTTATTTCTCCAACTATTTATAAAAAAAGATTAATAGGTTTGCACAACTTGATTTTTTTATCCTATAGCTTTATCTCTTTAATATCATCTCTCTATTAACACTAGGTGTACAACAATAAAATAAACATTATTTCAGTCCTGAATATAAGATTAAGGTAATTCTCACTTAATTGATATGGCCTTTAAAATTGTATGTATAAGATTCAAAAAATACAGATTCTCACATCAATATGTAGACCAATGAAGGCGAAATTAGAAAAAAAAAAAAAAGGATATAAAGTTATAAATAAAAATTTAGGGTCAGGCTAATGCATATCCACCTTCAGGCACTTCTTTCATTTTACCAGTAAAGCTATTTGTTTCATTTAGTATTTGACATGCTTTCTTCTCCACGCCACACACCTTTGAATTATTTAAATTTAAAAAAGGACTGAAAAACATAGGTCACTTCACTTTTCCTCAAGTCCAGAAGTGGAATCTGTGGAGCTTTCCCTCAGTCTAAACACAAAAGATGATTTTGTGTCTATTAAAGTTCCCCAAGTATCTAAGTCTCTGCTAAAGGATATACTGAGTCTACCCACCCAGAAAACTCTGGATCCACAAATTAAACATTACTCTTTCCCTGCATCATAGTGAATTAAACCTGGCAGGCTAGGAACATCTTGAATCCAACTGGCATGATCATATCCCTCACCAAATGTACTTGAAACTATCTTCTACTGAAAAGGCAAAAGCAACAACAATCACATTTTGTGTATATAACAGCTTTCACCAAGACAACTGGATTCAATTCAGCCTTACAGATATTGGACACTGCACTTCTATTTCTGTACCAATTACAGCCTAAAAGAGTATAATTCAGATTTAATCCTGCTTCAAATTTTTTCAGTGAATATTAAAAAAATAAAATAATATCTGTCATTCTGTGTTAGATGCAGCCCTGAACATATACATTGTCACCTCAGCTGAGGCAAAAAGCATGTTAAATAATTCATCACAGGGGTACTGATGCTTTGGTGCATAGACAACAGGGCAAATCAGTGCAGACAAATTATTTCCTAAGCTTATCTGTACTCTTCTCAGTTTGAAAAAGATAATGACACCGAAGACTGGACGACATGAAGCTTGGTGGTTAAAGTCATGCCTATTTTGGAATTAAGTCTCTCCTTATGCCTCAACAGACCGTATTCCTTAGTAAAATGACTGACTGTCTGTGACTGGTCCCTAGAGCTCAAATCAGCCCTGAATAATATCATTATTTTATTATTTTTCTTCAGATTTATAAAATTAAAACAATCTTCCTTTTTCACCTTAACCCATGTGGGAACATATAAAGAACATAACGCAGAAGGTTGACGCATAGCTGGGTAACTACATCCATCTCAGCCTCTCATACAACACTACAATAGGGTCTAAACATTTTTTTAATAAGATTAAGAAAGCTAGGATCTAGCTGACTGATGCTGGAAACAATTTCAAAACTGATGGGTCTCCACAAAGAACACTGGAAAAAACCCACTTCCAGGCTTATAGAAAGGGATCTGCAGCTATGGCCTTTCTTTTGATACCCCCAGAGGCCACCAGTGGTCAGGCAGTAACCAGAACCTACACCATTCAAGGGTCAAACTAGACAAAATGTACCTTCTGGCAGGGCACACACAGATTTTCTGAGCCTGCTTGTTCTTTTTTACCCACTCACCTCCAACTGATTCTTCATTGTTGTGCTCTACGGTACTTCCACTGAAGAACACAACAAAGAAACCACAGGCACATATTTTTTATAACGTAAACATAACATAGAGTAGGGTCCTACACCTAAAGCCTTTCTAAGCCCACCTGAACTAAAAAGAATGAACGCAATGATTGTTAAAGGCCATTATATAGAGTCTTCATGTCTTTGAGATGACACTCCAAAGGCACATGGTAGATATGTTAGAAGTATTAAATAATATTACCACCATTTCCAGTATAAATAACTATACATATGTTCCAAACATCATGCTTGTTGCTTTGTATGCTTAACATATTAAAGATTTAGACAACAAATGTTATGTTACATCATGTTCACACTGAGCAGGTTAGGAAAAACATTTGAGTCATTTTTCAATATATTTTTAAAAAGGGTAAAAAGGAGGACCCTGGGAACTACCGACCAGTCAGCTTCACCTCTGTGTTTTATAAGATCATAGAACAGATACTCCTGGAAAATATTTCAAAAATGTGGAAGACAGAAGGGTGCTGAAAGACTGTCAACATGGCCTCACCAAGGGCAAATCATGCCTGGCTAATCAAGGGACCTTCTATGATGGAGTGACTGCATCAGTGAACAAGGGAAGAGCTACAGGTGTCATCTACCCAGATTTTTGTATGGCCTTTAATATGGTCCCCCACAACATTCTTGCTGTTAAATTGGAGAGGTGTGGGTTTAACGGATGGACAGTTAGATGGATAGGGAATTGGCTGGACAACTGCATCCAAAAAGTTTCACTCAGCGGCTCGATATTCAAGTGGAAACCAGTAACGAGAGGGCCCATAATGTTATTTAATATCTTCATCAATGACACAGACAGTGGGATTGAGTTGCACCCTCAACAAGTTTGCAGGTGACACCAAGCTGAGTGATGCAGTTGATTCACTTGAGGGAAGGGATGCCATCCAGAAGGACCTGGACAGGCTGGAGGAGTGGGCCCATGCAAACCTCATGAAGTTCAACAAGTCCAAGTGCAAGTTCCTTCACCTGGGTCAGGGCAATCCCCAAGATCAATATAGACTAGGGTCTGAAAAGATTGAGAGCAGCCCTGAGGAGAAGGACTTGGGGGTGTTGGTTGATGAGAAGCTCAACGTGAGCCAGCAATGTGGACTCACAACCCACAAAGCCAACCACGTCCTGGGCTGCATCAAAAAAAACATGGCCAGCAGGTCGAGGGAGGTGATTCTGCCCCTCTACTCTGCTGTTTTGAGACCCTGCCTGCAGTACTCCGTCCAGCTCTGGGATCCCCAGCACAAGACAAACATAGACCTGTTAGAATGGGTCAAGACGAGGGCCAGAAAAATGATAAAAGGGCTAGAATACCTCTCATGTGAGGAAAAGCCAGGAGAATTGGGGTTATTCATCCTGGAGAAGGCTCCAGGGACACCTCAATGTGACCTTTCTATGCTTAAAAGGGGCTTATAAGAAAGACAGAGAGAAACTTTTTACCTGTGTGGCCTGTAGTGACAGGACAAGGGGCCATGGTTTTAAACTGAAAGAAGGTAGATTTAGATTGGACATAAGGAAGACAAATTTTACAATGAGGGTGGTGAGACACTGGAACAGATTGCCCAGAGAAGTTGTGGATGCCCCATCATTTAAAGTGTTCAAGGTGAAGTTAGGTGGGTCTTCAAATAATCTGTTCTAGTGAAAGTTGTCCTTGCCCATGCCGGGAGGTTGGACTAGATGATCTTTCAAGGTCCCTTTCAACCCAAACTCTTCTGTGATTCTCTGATCCATACTGTGCTGGGGACAGGAGAGGCAGGAAGATCTTATGGGTGACTGAACTGTGGAAAAACATTTGATCACAGCCTACACTTTCTTAGTTATTAAAATAAACAGTCTTCAGACAAATCTGGAGGAAACCTGTCTTCAGTAATCCTTACTATTAGTCATTTTGTTAGCATGAGAGATGACCAGATTTCACTTAGGAACTTCAATTTTTTTTGCTCAGTATTGTGTTAAAAACAGCACAGAGAAGGTCTGATTTTGTTTTCTTTTGTATAGTTATATAAACACAAAGACTGCACATTTCCTTTTATCATCACTGAATACCCTTTTCCAGTTTTGGGCACAGGGAGCAACCTTGCAACAATCTGAACAGTTGATGGTTACTCTTTCTTCCCACCTGAAATGGCCAGAGTTCAGCAGGATCTCCTCACTTTTGTTATTATGTTATTACTCAGTCCAATGAAAAACATAATCAGATCCCCAAAATCAAGTTTTTTGTGATTTTATAAAATTTCCACTAGTATTCAGTTATTTGTAGAAGTAAGTATCTTTTAAAAACCATATGCTTCATATCTGATTTATCTCAAGTGTTAGTGTTTAAAATACTCTTATAAATATTTATTATCTTAATAAGAATCTATTGTAAATGTTTTTGTTTATAATTTGGATTTAATTAAAGTGTGTTAGACTCAGTGTTGCTCCTTATTAAGCTCATCACTACTTATTCAATAATTTATTGATATTTAGCAAATACAAATAGTGTCTTAATATATCTAATCTAAAACTCAATTTGATAATGTACTGAGCTATAGCAACATACAGCAAACCAGTAGCCTTTGCTCTGTTTACAATGCTTTATTTAGCCTCTGAACTTCATTTCATTTATGGTGCATAATTTACTTGTACTAGGTTATAACGTAAGATGTTAAAATAATGATAGCTAACACCTTTACAATATTGAAGTACAGCAATGTTATTTTTCAGGCAGTAGTTGCAACATGAAATAATAACTTTTTTACCAGCAGGTTAGTTCTTCCTTCTGTTTTTCTCATCTCTCTCCCTGTGTGCTACATATTTCACTTTAAAAGTAATGATTCTTCTGCAGAAAAGTACTGTGCTTTACTTCGGCACATCCTACAGGTCTTCCCAAAGGCAGACAAGGACTGCTGACAATAACATTAATAGATAGAAAACAAATTTGTTTCAGTAATTTTCTTTAAAATATATTTTATTATCTTTTTCGTCTTATTCAGGTAGGGTATTTTTCATGAGGGTAACAGTTATTTGTTTAAGTAGATAAGCAATGCTTCCTCAAAGCACTTTTGAAATATTCATTACAACAATATGTAGACATTGCCAAAATTTATAACTTACAGAGTTTTTCCACAGAAAAGATATTATTGCTAGACTAAAAAACTCTGCTGCCTCTCAGATGCAGCATGTGGCACAGACCACCCTGGCCCCAAGAGCGTCTCTGGGAGTACCCAGCAGCAGAGGCGAGGCAGACCAACATGGTCTTCAGGAAGGCTGCAGCAGCTGACTGGTGGTGGAAATCTGCTGTTGCACAAACACAGGCCGTGATTTCAGTATCAAGATTTCACCCCATAAATCACATCATTCAGGCTGGAAGGAACCTCAGGAGGTTTCTAGTCCAACCTTCTGCTCAGAGCAGGACCTGTTCTGACATCAGACCAGGTTGCTCAGGGTGTTATCCAGTTGCATCTTGGAAGCCTCTGAGCATGGAGGTGATGCAATCTCTGGACAACCTGTTTCAGTGCTTCACTGTCCTCATGGTGACAAGATATTTTTCTCACAACAGCTGATCAACAAACTTGTAAAACCTGACAGCAAAATAACCCAGTAAAATAAAAATATAATTAAAATAAGTGACCAAGCAGTTTTCAGTATTGCTACCACTGTATAGAAACATCTTTTTAAGAAATCAGGGCATTTAAGCGAGAACAATGAAGAACTCCAGCCCTAAAGGAACTTGATAAAAAGTTTAAACTAAGAAAAAGCTTTAAGATTTTTAACCTGTTATGACTTCCACTGTTTGGGTTTTTTAATTAGAACTTCATATGCCCTACTTGTAATCGGAGAGCCACAGAGCTTGTTGATAACATGGTCTTTAAAGACCTAATTTATTTTCATGAAGACTGCTAAGAGGATGGGGAAAAAGTAATTAAGTATTATCTCTTTTTTTCCTAATAACCATAAACTTATTAAATGACTAATAGTCAAAGTGTGTGGATGCCACATCCATTTTAGCATCATTTAATCCTGAACACTTAAAGAGAAAATGTTTGAGTTAACAAAATACAAAATTATTTACAGAACTATGGTAGTCCACTGATAGCTCAGCATTAGCATATGCATGTAGTCTGTCTTTCAAATGGACTGGAGCTTTAGGTTCTTTTGAATTTTATGAATAAGATAGACTACTCTTTACAAAAAGCTGTCAAGAACTATTTTGTTCTTATGCTGCACTAAGAAGCTCCCACTTCCAACCACTGTACTGTGACTTTACCAAAACTTTAGGTAATGTTATTTCAGTAGTTGTTGAACATACAGATGCCCATGAAAAGCTGCTTAGTCAATTGATTGTGTATTTATACATTTGCAATCTTATAATAGTGTAAATTGCGAAAAACATTTGTTTGGTTGTTGTTTTTTTTCACACACACACAACCATGAAAAAATTGTGCAAAATCACAGAATCACAGAATGGCCAGGGTTGGAAGGGGCCTTTGGAGATCATCTAGTCCAACCCCCCTGCCAGAGCAGGGTCACCTGGAGCAGGTTGCACAGCATCGTGTCCAGGCGGGTTTTGAATGTCTCCAGAGTCAGAGACTCCACCGCCTCTCTGGGCAGCCTGTGCCAGTGCTCCACCCCATCAAAGTAAAGAAGATTTTCCTCATCTTCAGGTGGAATTTCCTGTGTTCCAGTTTGTGCCCATTGCCCCTTGTCCTGTCGCTGGGCACCACTGAAAAAAGTCTGGCCCCATCTTCTTGACAGCCGCCCTTTAGATATTGATAAGCATTGATGAGATCCCCTCTCAGTCTTCTCTTCTTGAGCCTAAACAGACCCAGGTCTCTCAGCCTTTCCTCATAAGACAGTTGCTCCAGTCCCCTCATCATCTTTGTAGACCTCCGCTAGGCTGTCACCAGTAGTTCCTTGTCTTTCTTGAACTGGGTAACCCAGAACTGGAAACAGTACTCCAGAAGTGGCTTCACCAGGGCAGAACAGAGAGGGAGGATGACCTCCCTCAACCTGCTGGCCGCGGTCTTTTTCATGCACCCCAAGATACCATTGGCCCTCTTAGCCACAAGGGCACATTCTTGCTCATAGTCAACCTATTGTCCACCAGGAGTCCCAGGTCCCTCTCTGCAGACCTGCTTTCCAGCAGATCAACCCCTGTACTGGTGCGTGGGGTTGCTCCTCCCTAAGTGCAGGACCCTAGACTTGCCCTTGTTGAACTTCATTAGGTTCCTCTCTGCCCAACTCTTCAGCCTGTCCAAGTCTCATGTATGGTGGCACAGTCTTTTGGTGTCTCAGCCACTCCTCCCCATTTTGTATCATCAACAAATTTGCTGAGGGTTCACTCTGTCCCCTTATCCTGGTCATTGATGTATATGTTGAATAAGACTGGGTCCAGTCCTGACCCCTGAGGAACACTTCTAGCCACAGGCCTCCAACTGGACTCTGTGCCACTGATCACAACCCTCTGAGCTCTGCTATTCAGCCAGTTCTTAATCCACCTCACTGTCCACTCATCTAACCCACACTTCCTAAGTTTACCTGTGAGGATGTTGTGGAAGACAGTGTCAAAAGCTTTGCTGAAGCAGAGGTAGACAAAGTCCACTGCTCTTCCCTCATCCACCCAGCCAGTCATGCCATCAGAGAAGGCTATAAGATTGGTCAAGCATGATTCCCCCTTGGTGAATCCATGTTGACCGCTCCCAATAACCTTCTTTTCCTCAACATGCTTAGAGATGGCATCCAGGATGAGGTGTTCCATAACCTTTCCAGGGATGGAGATGAGGCTGACTGGCTTGTAGTTTCCTGGGTCCTCCTTCTTGCTGTTTTTGAAGACTAGAATGGCATTCTTCCAGTCCTCAGTCACCTCTCCTGTTCTCCATGACCTTTCAAAGATGATGGAGAGTGACTTAGCAATAACATCTGCCAGCTCCCTCATATTCATGGGTGTATCCCATCAGGGCTCATGGATTTGTGGGTGTCAGATTTGCCTAAATGTTCTCTAACCTGATCCTCCTCAGCCAAGGGAAAGTCTTCCTTTCTCCAGATTTTTTCTCTTTCTGAGGGCCAGCCTTAGCAGTAAAGACTGAAGCAAAGGAGGCATTCAGTAACTCTGTCTTCTCTGCATCCTCCGTCACCGGGGCACCCACCTTGTTCAGCAGTGGGCCCACATTTTCCCTAGTCTTCCTTTTGCTACTGATGTACTTGAAGAAGTCCTTCTTATTGTCCTACACCCCTTGCCAGATTTAATTCCAAGTATGCCTTAGCCTTCCTCATTGCATCCCTGCATACTCTGACAATGTTCCTATATTCCTCCCAAATGGCCAATCCCTTTTTCCACATTCTGTAGACTTCTTTCTTCCATTTGAATTTTTCCAGAAGCTCCTTGTTCATACCTGCAGGTCTCCCACCTCCTTTGCTTGATTTCTTGCTCCTCGGGGTGCACCAATCTTGAGCTTGGAGGAAGTGGTGTTTGAATATTAGCCAGCTCTCTTGCACCCCCCTACCTTTTAGAGGAATCCCATGGGATTCCTCCAACTAGGTCTTTGAAGATATCAAAGTCAGCTCTCCTGAAGTACGTGGCTCTAATCCTACTTTTTGCCCTGCTTCTTCCAGGCAGGATACTGAACTCCACCCTCTCATGGTCACTGCAGCCAAGGCTGCTTCCAGCCTTCACATCTCCAACCAGTCCTTCTTTGTTTGTTAGTACAAGGTCCAGCAGCACACATCTCCTCGTTGGCTCCTCCACTACATGTGTCAAAAAAAGTTATCCTCAATGTTCTGCAGAAACCTCCTGGACTGTGCACGTCTGGTTGTGCTACCTTTTCAGCAAATATCAGTGTGGTTGAAGTCCCCCATGAGAACCAGGGCCTGTGATGGTGAGGCTACTTTCAGCTACCATAATAGTTCACCCATCCCATTCGCATCATTTAACCTCCTTTTCATTAGCATCATTTAACCTCCTTTTCATTAGCAAACCACCACATATTCAGGTCAGAAGCTGCTATTGATGGTGAGCAAGTGAGGTATACAGGAGAAAACAACATTTCTGAGAAAAAAACACTTCTCCCAGAATGGAAAAAAGAAGATGTGGCTAGGTTTTCCCCAAAGTAGACTATGAAAACATTATTCTAAGAACAATTTTAGAAAAACGTTAGACTTCTGAAGAAAATAAATAATTATGCTAATACTTTTGTTGAAAATTCACTGTTGTGGTCTTTTGGGATCATCAATGAAAAATAACAGTGTCTAAAGACATTTAGCATTTTCATTTAAAGACTTGGTGATCTCCCAAATGCATTCAAAGGTCATGAAAGCAGATTTAACCCCAGACTTCTAACCATGCATATTTGGCACTACTTCCAAAGCCATCATCTTTGTCTAAGCTAGCCCCTTCTTTTAGTGTTAGGGAACTGCTTTGCAGATGTTTACCCATGGAAAGCGGGGAGATGAAAAAGCTCACAGAAAGTTACGGTATTCTTCTAGTTCCCCTGACATGCACTACTGAACTTTTCATGGAGAGTTCAATCTTTCATAGATACAGCACATGAGATGTTATCTTTCCTGGAGTTGCTATCGACGGGTCTGCTAAAGGGAGAGGAGTACGCTTTGTTACAAGCATACAAAGAGCTGCCTTAGTAGTCCTTTGATGACTTCAGTGTTAGATGCAATCAAAGGATCAAATAAGCCTTCTAAACCTCCCCTGGCATCATGTGATGGGAGTGCATTCAGTTAGACACAATAGTTAAATCCCTATCTACTGTTTTGAAATATGTCAGAAACACTGCCGAGTCATGCCACGCAATATCCATTTATGATTCAAAATCCATCCTTTTAAATATGGTGTAATTTGAAGGGTAGCTGGAGTAACTTCATTAACCAGCGTAGATTTCATAAGACTTATGGAATGTCCCTGACATTTTTTAAATGAAATTAAAATGAACCATTTCTACAGGATAAGGAATATGTATTTAATACCCAAAAGGTCTTTGGAAAAGGATTTAATTTAATAAGAAATTATCATTGCAATACATTATTAAAAACATTTCCTCCTAGCCACAGGTTGGTACAAGTAATATCACACCTATTTTATACATGACCCTCGCATGTACCAATACTACCAAAACCTTTTTGCTTTTTTTTTTTTTTTTCCCCCCAGAAAATCTATACCGCTTGTTTGGAAAGGAAAGAAAATCATTATAGGCACAAACCTCCCGTGTGAAATTGATAAAGACAAAGACATTTGCTTTTTCCTCAAATAGTCAAATACTAAATGTTTATGTATTTCCTTCCAACTGAAGTTAGAGACATGAGTGTATATTTCAGTTCACTTCCTCCTTACTTTATTCCACTTTGGAGAAGAACAGTGTTAAAAAAATGAAGTAAAAATTACAAAAGTTCTATTTATTCAGGAAAGCAACAGAGCTAGAAAAACTTTAAATGCGTGCAATCATAAAAACGGTTCTGTTGAATTGGAAAGAATGTTCTTAGGGTTGTTTACTTCCTACATTTTCTTTGTAACATTACTGATTTAATTATAACCTAAAGCTATCTCAGATGTTATCAGGAAAGTATTTAATGACGGTTATCAGATGATAATTTTCCTAACTATTCTGATATTGATTTTTCCTTAAAGTTCACCTTCGAGCAAAACCATGACTTGCCTGCTCTTTAAAATAAAACAGATACATTTTTCTCAGGACAGTCAAAGAAAAGGTCATCCAGGTTCAAAGAAAATTCTTCATTCTTTTTATGGACATGTGGTACTAACCTAGTCCCTTCATTTCAATAAACTCTGTAATGCCATTCAGTTCAGAAGAATCCTCAAGACCTCCTCGTGTGTCTCTCTCGTGCACCAGGAACACCCAGTGATTTGATTGATAGACAATTCAGATGACAGACACAATTTTATCCCTGAACTTGCTGGCAGGACTTATAAGATATCATTCACAGAGCGAAAAGTATAAAATATGAACTAAGAATAGCTACTCTATTTTACTATTCTGCTAGATCTTAGTCTACTTCCAGCACAAAAATGTGTATGAACCAAAATTAATGCAACAACAGCACAAATAATTAGTTAATTCTGTGTCTTCCTGCTCATAAAGTTCCATGTAATTTGTCTTAATTGCCACAGCATTACGTTATTGATTCACTGCACTTTATTAACCTAACTGATCCATGTGAACTTTGGTGCAACGATGGCCTTTAACACAGTTTGTACTTTTTAATGCATTCATTTGAATTATGACTTCTGCTCCTACCCATGCTTCTGTCCTGCTGCAAAGATGGGATAGTTCCATCACACTCTTATGGCCAGCTTGATCCCTGACACACTGTAAGAATCCTCCTCAGCCAAAAATTTTGTTCTTATATGTACTCCTTTATAAAACAGAATTCTCCCCACATCTGTGAGCTCTTGGCAGAGTTAAGCAACTTTCTTCACGTTTTCATATGCAGCAAATATTAATTTAATCTGTTGTCTGCAAGTGCTGAGTATATTTTCAGTACAGGCATCCTTCCCCTATAATTATCTGCTCTTTATGAAAAATAGATTATGTGCAATAACTGTGGAATGTCTTCTACACACGTTCTTGAGATCTGGTACTTTCACCTTTATGTCACTTCCTTCAGCAGTGGCTATATGTTCTTTCTCTTTGAATATATAAACCGAGCTACTCACCTATTCCCAGCTCATTGGCATCAGTCTTAATTTACCGAGAGAAAATTAGTTTAAATTTTACACCTTACTGTGTGGCCACCTTACTATGCAGCAACAGCTTTAAAAGATCTAAAATAAAGGATTTTAAAGTCGAAGGGTTCAGATGCTTTCTAAACAATATGACAAGGTTTTTGTCAAGCACAAATCCACAGAAGAGCTATCCTTTTTAAGTCATTTTAGACTGCTTAGAAAATAAAGTCACTTTTCATTCAGAGCAATACCTTTATACAATTCAAACATTTAGATCATCATACAAAAATTAGATCTTCATATTTACTCTTTTTTTGACTGTAATGGTTAGAAACGTAAAAAAAATCAGTCCAAATTATGCTTGTCTCTTTTTTTAGACAAATTATTTATGAAAAGGGATTCACTCTTCTGAGTGACTGATGTCAAGAGCAAAATGTACTTTCTCCCTCCCACCCTGTAGTTTTGATAAGAGTGTCTCCTGAGTCTGAAGGCTCTGTCATGCCTGAACTCTATGATGTTTTCTAACAGCTGGATAAAGAACAAGAAGTAAAACAACGCAACACTGCAAACTACATATCCTTTCACCTCAGTCTTCATAACTCAGTCATGCAGGCCAGCTCAGTACTCATACCCTGCTTTCGGAATATGACTTACACATGAACACAAGTGTTTGTATCTACTAGCAAAACCTATGATAGCACCTGTTTGAGTAACAGTTTCATAATTAATTGCTGACATCTCCATCCCAGTGAAATTTATTGAGCCCTACAAAACCTTACAATCACCACGTGTTTAGAGATCCTGTTGTGTCAGGTGCTGTCAGACAGCATAGGATAAACCCTGCCCTAATGACTTTCTAAGACGCTGGGCAGGTGGAAACAAAATCTGTTCATAATAGTTAATCAAAAAGCTAGAGATGAGGAAATGGCACAAGTCAATTACTTGTGAGTTGCAGCATTTTGTTAACATTTTTTTCAAAGGTTAAAATAAAACCAGTAAAAAATAAAATCAGGGAAGCTAGGACTACCACCAATGAAATCTTGGATATGTGGTGACCAAAAGTTAGTATTCTTCCAATTCCTGTGCCTTCACTTCTATTATACTTACCGGGTGGACATATTTGTAGAAAAAAAGTCTGCAGGGTACATGGAAGTCCATTTATATCTCACATTAAAAAACCTGAACCCTCAAGCTTTCTCCCCTGAATTATTCTATAGCCTATACCAAACCATCAAAATAGGTAAAAATAACCACATTGGTGTACAACTGCGACTAACGTGTGAATTTTCTTTTAAATTATGAACTTGTTCTATAAAACTGCACACAAATGGGCATTCCTGCATGCAACTCGTAGCGTAATGGATGTGCCTACATTTAAACTATATAGCCCCAGACAGACTCTAAAGGGCTATTTTCTTTTTATGTGGAAATAAAATGCAGTTTTAGTTATAAAAAGCAAAGAACAGACCTAATACTTTGTGGAACTACTGATCTGTAACACCGCTGGAAGCATTTCAAGATGTTTACGTGTTCCAGGACTCTATGCCCCACATAGAGTTCATTTTACTTTAAAGTAACTTCTATTTTTATGGATAGTTCAGTATTCTTTCCTAAAAACTTTCAGCTGCCTTCCATTTCCACATACATTTGTCTGAGGAGGATTGTACAAGTATTGACACAAAATGTGAAGTGCCCTTGAAGCTTAAAAAATAATTATTAAGTTGGTGATCATTAACAGATTTTAAGACTGTAATTAATTATCCTACGCTAATAAACTATGTCATCTGATTTGCAAATAGCACTGTAGCAGTTTATTTCCATGGAAATAAACTTGTATATAGAGTCATAATTTTAAATATGTCTTAAGCAATCAACAAAATATGCATGTTTTTTCACCAGTTGAAGCAGCACTGTGATCCAGACTCAATTCACAGTAAGTTTTGAAAGTCAGTATTACTTATAGTTTAGATATAGAGGATTTTGTACAATAAAATCGATACAGTTTACTGGTTATTCTAATCTCTGTAGCTATTTCTACACTTCAATACATAAAATCCACTGAAGGTGCTTTACAGTGAAATACCACTTTATAATACAACACATCAGCCTCTACTCTACTGTGTGGGAGACCTTCTGGACAGCTGCAAGTGACACCACGTTCTGCTCTAGCAGAATGCTCTGCCATTGGAGAATGGCATTCCTTGGCTCAGCATCTAAAGCGGTTGTATATGTATTAGCAAGCAACAGTGAGAAATACACATGGCATGTTACAATAACGTCTTTAAAAGATCATACTGACTAGATCTATAACAGGAAAAAAGCCAAAATGGACTTTAGAGATGCACAGTAGTTCTCCAAGTACCTGACTCACAAAAGGAGTGCAAAATCTTACATGCAAATAGTTCAGTGAGACATGAAAACAGGGCAGCTGGCTGAGGCACACTGTGTTTAACCAGGATGTACTCCACTGACCAGTCAAGTAGACTTGTGCATATGAATTTATGCAAGTAAATTTAATTTTGCTACAAACTTCAATATCATGTGTTAATGCTACTGCATGAGATAGGTAGCTGCCATTAGGTTTTGAACACAATTTGTGGAATGTAACTCTTTTAGGATCATGTTTTAGGAAAGCAAATCAATTTGCAAGTTGTAAATATTTCTTACAAAGAGCTCTGCATACCTTTCCCAAAGGGAAAGAGTGATATTGTCTCTTGGACGTTTTCAGTCTCCATAAATCTCAATAAACAGGCACTGGTTCCTTGGTAGGAAGTGTAAAGGCAGTTTTTTCGACACAGCATTTTCGGACTTCAAGATTTTTATACCAACTCTTTGTTGAAAAGCAGTCATTACAAGTACAGAAATGGATCACCATTTTCCAAATAAGTTTTTTAAAAAACAGAGAAGCACTGCATGTGTTTGCAAACAAAATGTTCTATTTCAGTATGTGTCATTGCTGTGCAACCTCACGCCAACAAAAAGCTTGAAACCACACATGGTATTTTTCCAAGTACGTTTTAGTAAAGATCCAGTTATACCACAACAGCCCAAAAGGAGGATGACCCTCAATTTCAGATAATCCCTGGTTTTTAAGTTAGACTATTTAAGATGAGGAATAACCTTTATCTTGCTTTCAGGTGAATAAACTATTTCTTGAAAGCATTCCCTTTTGGGTTCACTGAATGATTTCCACATTGCATGAACATACGAAAGCATGTTCTGATTGTTTTTATTTAAGAAATTTGTCTCCCTCATGTCATACCTTCCTCACATCACAACTCCCCTCATCCAGTTGCAGGGAATAATGAGGGAAGAAACAGTAAGAGCCAGCAGATACATACCTGGCTCCAAGCCTGCTGTCACCAGCAGAATTTTGGGGTTTTTGATCATGGGTCTGTCTAAACAACACCAGGCCTGCGGGTGACAGGTGGGGTACACCTGTCTGAAAGGGGAAAAGGATCTTTGTGCAGGAGTTAGCAGAGCTCATTGAAAGAGCTTTAAACTAGATGTGAAGGGGGAAAGAGGTAAAACCAGGCTCACTAGAGATAAGCTTGGCATGCCAATGTTTGAGAGACTATGTGCTAGCAAGGTCCTTCAGTCTGCCATCTCAGTGGAGGTAGGGGACGGAGATCTACATGGCAGCAAAGACACAAGGATTATTGACAAATGAGTCCAGAGGAGGACCACAGAAATGATCTGAGGGATGGAATACCTCTCCTATGAGGACATGCTGAGACAGTTGAGGTTATTGAACCAGGAGAAGGTTCCAGGGAAACCTTATTGTGGCCTTTCAATACTTAAATGGGGCTTATAAGAAAGATGGGGACAAACTTTTTAGCAGGGCCTGTTGTGATAGGACAAGGGGTAACGGTTTTAAACTAAAAGAGGGTAGATTTAGACTAGATATAAAGAAGACATTTCTTACAACGAGTATGTTGAATCGCTGGCATAGGTTACACGGAGAGGTGGTAGGTGATCCATCCCTGGAAACATTCAAGATCAGGTTGGATGGGGCTCTGAGCAACCTGATCTGGTTGAAGATGTCCCTGCTCATTGCAGGGAGGCTGGACTAGATGATTTTTAAAAATCCCTTCCAACCCAAACCATTCTATGATTCTATGATTCTATGATGTGTTAGAAACCATGAAGCACCTGAGAATGGTCAGGTAGGAATTAGGGCTTCTCCCCTAGAAAAGGTGCTGAGATCAATAGTCCAACCAAAGTGCATCTACACCAATGCACACAGCATGGGCAACAAATAGGAGGAGCTGGAAGCCATCAAGCAGCAGGAAAATTATAATATAGTCAACATCACAGAAACATGGTGGGATGATAAAGAATGTAACTCTGGACACTGGAGTGCTGCAATGGATGGCAATAAACTCTTCAGAAGGAATAAGCCAGAAAGGAGAGGCAGTGGGGTATCCCTGTATGCTAGGGAGTGTTTTGATTGTCTTGAACATAATGATGGTGATGGTAAGGTTGAGTGTTTATGGGTAAGAATCAGAGGGAGGGCCAAAAAGATATCATGGTGGGAGTCTGTTATCAACCACCCAACCAGGATGAAGAGGCAGAAGAAATATTCTATAAGCAGCTGAGAGAAGTCTCACCATAGCTAGACCTTGTTCTCGTGGGGCACTTCAACTTACCAGACATCTGCTGGAAATACAACACAGCAGAGAGGAAACAGTCTGGGAGGTTCCTGGAATGTGTGGAAGGTAACTTCCTGACACAGCCAGTGAGTGAGCCAACTAGACGTGGTGTCCGGCTANCATGGTGTCCAGCTAGACCTGTTGTTTGTGAACAGGGAAGGACTTGTGATGATATGTCAGTTGGAGGCCATCTGGGGCATAGTGATTATTAAATGATAAACTTTTCAATTTTCAGAGAAGTAAGAAGACAGGTTAGCAGAATTTGGACTTTCTGGAGGGCAGACTTTGGCCGGTTTAGGAGCCTGGTTGACAGAGTCCTTTGGGAGGCAGTCCTGAAGGGCAAAGGAGTCCAGGAAGGCTGGACATTCTTCAAGAAGGAAATCTTTAAGGCACAGAAGCTGGCCGTCCCTATGTGCCAAAAGATGAGCCAATGGGGGAGAAACCCTGGAACTCAGGAAAAATAAAGAGAGTTTATGACCTTTGGAAGAAGGGGAAGGCAACTCAGGAGGACTACAAGGTTGTCATGAGGTTATGCAAGAAGAAAATAGAAGGGCCAAATCCCAACTGAAAATTAATCTGGCTACTGCCATTAAATACAATAAAAATGCATCTGTAAATACACTAACAACAAAAGGAGGGCTAAGGACAGTCTCCATCCTTTATTGGATGCAGGAGTCAGGAGATGTTCCAGAAACCTAACATCAGGATCAAGCAAAACAATTTTAAAACCGTCCTGCAACTGTGTTGAACTAGTTTACACTCAATGTGCTATATCATCTTATAATTAGTTGCATAGCTAGTAATAGCTAAATTAAGTAGTTGATATGATTTACTTAAACCTAGTCACAGAGCAGTGGCAGAATTGGTCAGATAAGTTTGAAATGAATTTAATATCACAGTCACGAGATTAATTTAATGTCTTTCCCATGCCTCAATTTCCAACCTTCTACCTTGAAATTAGGGAGTATATTTGCTTCATTGAATTACTGTTCTGAGTTTCAGTTACAGAAGAGTTTTGCCTCATCATCAACAATTTAAGGTTAAGCATTACAATTTCAGAAGAACAGCATTTGAAATAATGTTGCCTTTAGCTTTATACTATAAATGTTTAGCTTAAATTCTTTTACAAAGCTGAAAAGCAAGCACAGTAAGACAATGGAAGAAGCCTCAGTACTTTAGTAGCTTTATTAAATCCATATTTTTAAAATATAACCCGATCATAGCCAATAGTTGAAAAGTACCACTGCACTCCCCAGATTAAATTCAATTTGTGGCAAACCTGAACCACATAATATTTAATCTTTTTATTTTTAGCCTACATGTCTTGACTTCCTTAAAATGCCGTGGAGGACCAGAAAACTGTAGAAGTGGCATCAGTAGACCACAGATCTCTTGACTGCTACTGTTGGCCATAACCACACAGCCATCTTTCTTCCCCGCATTTTGTTTTATCAATTTCATTAAACAGTCATCTGTTGAGACAGAAAGTAGCTTTTGAGGATTACAACAAAGACAAAGATTTGACCACAGGCTGCAGCCATCATCGCTCCGCCAGCATGTACATGACATCTATAAGATGAGTTGAGTTGCTGATTTATTTCCTTGGAGGCAATCAACACACTTTCATGTCTCTTTCTGATGACAGCTGAGATAAATGTAAGGCTTTGGGTCAAGTAGTATGGACAGGGAATTTTCCATTGAGGTAGGCAGTGAGTTTCATTGTTTAATCAGTGCCAAATTTGTCTATGAATACACCACTTAACAGCATCACTGCAAGATGTTTTAAAAAGAAGTTAAAGTGGTTTCTCTTAACTGATATTCTCTCAGCTGAGCCAGGATAGGGCTGTCTGTTGTCAAACACATTCTTTAGCAGCAGTTTCAAGTAGTTTAAAAAAAAAACAAAAACACAAGGCATAGCTGAAGAGATCCCAATAAACAGCGGACAGAGACATGACATCTGCAACACTACAGTCTCCAATATTTCTTGGAGTGTGGAATTTCATCATGTGAAAGTATCTTAGATAAGCTGATGTTGAGTTGATCCTTACAGCACTATTATTAAGTCAGAACAGAACTTTGAAGCAACAGTTTTGCTGTTTCCTCCCCATCCTCTTCTCATCCTGTTTGTAAAATGACATTGATTGCATGGGTTGATTTTAGCTGACTTCAGAAAACTTACCATTTTTAAACATTTTAATTTTGTGGTTTTGTTAACAGTCCTTACTACATTGATTCAGAGTGCTCAAAAGATCTTAATTCATGCTGACCTAAGTGAGCTTTTTGGAGTTTTCAATAATCTAACCAGCCTTCCCTTTTAGATTTTCAATTTTCTGTCAACCATCTCACGTTTTTCAGCTTGTCAGTCAATTTGGATTATGGAATCCAAACATCTTTTGAAGCTGCTCTATTAAGCTGACAAATATATACATCTCAAAAAGGTGAAAATAATTTGAGTTTTATGAAAGTAGAGGAATTTAAATTTGTTTCCAGTACAGATCCAACTACAAACTCATCCTTCCAGCTAGTGATTACACACCTCTGAATTGATATTGAATAAGTCTACTCTGTTTAGAATTTCTGTAAGCAGTGATTTATTTTTTTTTTAATTTCTACTTTTAATTAGTTTTCTGTGGAAAGCGTCACATTTAAACTAAATTGGACTGTAAAATTATAAAGCAAAGTAAAACACAGAATATTTATCATCTTTGGAAGATCATAAAGAGGTAGCTAATGCATTTAAAAAAAAAACAACAACCAACCAATCAAATAATCAACACAATCACCTCCATCACTACACTTGTAAGAGAAGGATTTTCTCATTCCCAAAGTTTTCAGGTAATAAGACTAAGCAACATGCAGTGAAACATTATGTATCCTCAACACAGTTTCTGAAATATTTTGAAGACTTTGGGGTGCTAGTAAGCCATAAGGGAAGACTAAATAGTACTGGTCTTGGACACAAAATTTTTTTGAAACTACTTTTTCTTAAAAAAATCATAGGACAAGTCCATGACAATGTTGTAGTTGTACAAGTGATGTTTGACAGAGAAAAATCCATTCTTGATCCACAGTCATTTCTGGGCTCCACACAAGACCACATAATAAAGCTCTGGATTCATTTTTGATTGATGGGAAAAAACTTCACTGATAGCAGTACTACTTCTGGCCACATCTCAGATTGCTTTAGTAGTATTTTAATACTGTGAGTGGTGTTTCTGCACATTGTATGTCAACTACAGTGAGGCGATTTCTCTTTTGGCATTTAACATGAAGGTGGGGGTGGAGAGGAAAGAGACAGAAGAAAGCTTCACACAGCTTGCCTGAAAATTAATTCCTTAAGAAACAGTTCACAATGGAAGGATTATGAAAAAGCTATGCAAGAGCTCAGGATTAAAAAAAAAGAATAATCAGAAATAGTACCAGACTACAGAAAGATTTTAGTTTGGTTTAATGCCTTTGTACACTGTTCAGCTGCTACAGTTTTCACATGTGACAATCAAAATAAGATAACTGTTCACAATTGGCTTCTAAAGAGTTCCAAGTCAGCAGTATTAATCTACAACTTTCAGAATTATTTTCTTCTTTTACTCTAAAATGGATGGTTAGGGCGTAGGGGAGGAAGAGAATTCAACTTAAACAATTTCAAATTAAAAAGTAAATTCCAAAATGTTCCAAACTGTGTAATCCCCAGTAGTCTTGTCAGTAGATTTGAGTATGCTTACAACTGAGTATACTCAACAGAGCATACTCAGAATGAATTTGAGCATGCCCAGATATTGTGAACAGATTTAAATGCACCAAAAGCTTGCTCTTTGCATTAAGTCTCTGAGCAAAATCTGATCTGTTGTGCACAACTGAGCTTAATCAGGAAAAAAAAAAAAGAAAACTATTTTCATCCTGTTTTTTTCTGATGACAGTTTTGTGCAGAACAGCAAGCGATAACAACTTTCTCATCATCAGCTGTTAAACATGTTAACACTGAATTATTTCTGTATTTAGGCTTTGGAAAAAAAGCTGTCTAACAAATCTGTATGGGGATAATACAGTATATCTAAACATCCAGCCATAGCTGGACCTGAGAAAGTTCCAAAGAAGTACAACAGCAGAAGTGAATTCTTCTTCGCAGGGAGAAAAAATGTTTATGTTTTTATTCTTTCATCCTTGTGTAGATTTCTGTCTTCATAACATGCAGTGTTTTCACAGGTATATAACACTACCCTTTTCCTCTAGCCAGGTCCTTCCTCTGTGGAACTGGAGTCTTCTACTTCCTCTCTTTTCCAAGGAGAATTTTAAGCAGTTGAATTTATGTTGACTCTTTCAGTTTATCAGTCCTAACTGTCAGAAATTTTTTGAAGCACATTCACCTGAAACATATTGGTGTTTCTGGATGGCTGCAGCCCCAGGCATTAATTAACCACACTATAAGTGTTATGCAGCTGAGCAGTCACAACACTATACTTTACCGTAAGCCCTATCCAGTTGTATTTATAGCACAGAACTGCTTCAACATCTTTGCCATGGAAGGAAAATAGTTTCTCCAACATTAATACATGAAAAAAGCACCAAAATCTATGCTACCACTTGCTCACTTAACAGAATTATTTTAATGCAAAGAAGCTAATTCAAATAAAACCCTGCATGGTTACCTGTAGATGCAGTGCTGTTTCCACCTTTTGGGGGGGTGTGGAGTGAGATCCCTCAGGTGTGTCTGATATACCACAGCCTTTGTTCTGTTCAGATACAGATCTGGGGTTATTCTGAAATTATCAATTAGCACTTTTAGAAGTCTCATCTTTCAAATGTTAAGAGCGGGCAAGTTGTTCAGCCAGGGCAGACTCCTCGCTATTACTTACCAATTTTAATATATTAATTGAATTCCATTAATGACATCCTCTGAACAGTGAAACTGCTGTCTGTTCCCCATGACCCAAAATTGTCCCGGTTTAAATCCATTAAATTACATTATGTGATACAAAGGTTAATTAATCATGCATATCCAGCAGCAGAAAATCGGACATATAAACAGAATATTGATTTTCAAGGAGTATGCTACTACTTGAAACCATGATGGAATTACCCACAGGTATGTACATGAGCGGTAGTGATATAATTAATGGTAATAAACTCTGGCCTTGGTAGTTAATTAGATCAGCTGTGGAGAACATTTCACAAAAGTGATTCCAGGAGCTCATACACTATTTTAAAAACAGCAAGTCATTGCCTTCTTCACATGGATACGGTTTGGAAGCATCAACCATTAAATAATGAATGTTGAATGATAGGTCATCAGACAATAGTTTCTCTTAATAGTCCAGTGCAGTAAAGCTGACATCATTAAAATTATCATACTAAAATAGTTCTATACTACCAGTGTAGCAGTATTTTACATTTCCTTTTCAAAATGCACCAGTACTACTATGTCTTTGACACAGAATCATTGCTGCCATAAAACTCTTCCGTTGCAACCCTCAAACTTATCTGACCAAAGCTCTCAAAAACCTTTCTGTAAGTTGCAAGGAAATTTGCATCTTTCTTCCTTTATAAACCATAAATGTGACTATCTCCCATTAAAAAACTGAAAACCTTGGTTTATATAATCATTTAATATGGTTAAGGTAGCACAAGTAGGCTATATAGCTAATATCAGTAAGGTGTATATTCCTAACATACTTTTTTATATGTATATATACATATCATAGAATCATAGAATGGTTTAGATTGGAAAGGACCTTGAAGATCATCGAGTTCCAACCCCCCTGCCATAGGCAGGGACACCTCCCACCAGCCCAGGTTGCCCAAGGCACACCCATCCTGGCCTTGAACACCTCCAGGGATGGGGCCTCAACAACCTCTCAGGCCAACCTGTGCCAGTGCCTCACCACCCTCAAATTGAAAAATTTCTTCCTAATGTTTAATCTAAACCTGCCCTCTTCCAGTTTGAAGCCATTCCCCCTCGTCCTATCACTACATGCCCTAGTAAAAAGTCCTTCCCCAGCTCTCCTGTAGGCCCCCTTTAGGTACTGGAAAGCCGCAATGAGATCTCCCCGGAGCCTTCTCTTCTCCATATATATATATACACATATATATATGCTATGTTATTTAAGACTACAGCTGGTGAGGTATATTAAAATATCAGTCACACACTCTGAATTCCTTTTCTTTTTATAGCCTACATTAGGCAAGTGGAAAGACATTGATGCAGAAGCCAGTACGATCTCTTACAGTACACTCAGAGTTACGGTAAAGTGCAACATGCATTTGCAAACAGATATAAATTCAACAGCACTATGAAAATAACTCCAATTCAGGCATGTACTTTATGACCTCAGTTAAGTCAGTGTCCTATCAAAAAAAAGATAAAGATATTCAGATAGGACTGTTCTCCATTTTTAACCTTCTGGGTTTTACTTAATTCTAGGAACCTTGTACTATAACTCTCTATTTTTAATATTTTACTCTTGTGAGAGAAGGGGTTTAATTTCCATCCATTACAAGGATTTTTATCACTAAAGAAATCTTAATCACAACAGTGTCCTCAATCTGCCTAAAAATAATAAAATTTTTAATGATTTGGCACTTTTCGAATTGGTTCAGCCAGTGTAGAACTGTCTCACATGGACTTTAATGGAGTTTCAGAATGGGATTAATGATGTGAGATGTATCATCTATACCAATATTAACAAGTGTCTATAGGAATATTAAAACAGGATCATGAGTGCTACACTGTGCTTGACCCAGTTTGGTTCCACAGAGAGTTTTAAGCCTCATTTTTAATGCTTCATCTGTCTCTTCTGCCATCAGATTTGTAGATGACTGGAAAAGTCTAAGCTTCACAGAAACCAGGCCTTCAACGTACAGATGGAAAAAATGTTCAGATAGTTGATCTTTTAATATGTGGAGGAGTGTGACATTATCTGAAGTCCAAATTAGTCTAGTAAGGCTTCCGTAGGAAAGATAAACCTTCTGGGAAAGAGCTGTAAGAGGGGAAAACTGAAAATGTTTAGAAATAATAAAAGCCTAGGAAGCCCAGTGTTTGAATGACTTTAACTGCTACTAAAGAGGAAAGAAAAATAAGTGTTTTCCATGATCTGTAGCAGACTCAATAACATCCAAAGTATAAAAAGAAAGCAAATGCACCCATGCATACAAACAGTCCAGGCTACATAGAGACAAAACCACAGAGACAAAAACACCTATAACAGAATTTAAGGAGAAAGTGAACTGCTTAGTCAGCTCTAGACTAAGAGGACCAATGCACGGACCTCTGTGCCCCAGACTAAAGAATTAAACACACAGGTTTCCTTAAGCTTCTGTTCTACCAGCCGGGAAGCAAGAGGACCTCCCAGGGCAAGCACTGAGGTGCATGATCTTGCACAGCATCGTTCAGGTAGTTTCATTAATAAGGAAAAATTAGTATTTTTTTTTGTTGCTTTTGTTAGAGTCTTTTTGTCAGAGCTGTCTTTCAGGGAGCCAGGGACCCAGCAGAGAGCCTGTGTTAACCTGTGGGCATTCAAAGCTCCCTACTGCACTTTCAGAAGAGTACTCTCACTGAACTGTAGTCAGTAAGTTTCTCATGGACCTCGACTACTATGCAGCCAAGAGGAAAATAACTAACTGGTTAAAAATACTCAAGTAGGAAGATGTGGGCATGGGTCAGGCTCCCTGCTCCCCATGTTATCATCTTTCTTCTTTATTCGCAAACCACTCGAAAAAGCACACACAGTCACAGGAATAAAACACTCCTCTGAATCTTTTCTTACCTGCCAGGCCTTAAATACTTGGCTGGAGTCACATAAAATGTTCAAAGCCTAGGGAACAAAAAAACCCTCCGTTACATCTTTATACACAGTGGCCCAGTTTTCTTAGAGGAAAGAAGAATTATATCATCAGCACAGCTTTTGCCTAAGGGTAGGAGAGAAAGGATTAAAAACTCCTTTTTCCTCCCCTATCTTGCACTCCAAAGGCTGAGGAGCCAGGGCAAGGCTTGCAGACCAAGGTTAGAAAACACAAGTGGATCACAAACTAGTCAGAAGACTGACAAAGGAGGTGGCAGATTTTCAATTAAAGCATTTCAAATTTACATATGTCCTCCAGTATAAACTTAAGACCTGTATTGGAATTAACCCCAAACCCTTTTTCCTATATTTCCCTAATAATATAAAGAATCTAACCTTTGAAGAAGGACAATGAAATGCAAAAATATGAAAGCTAGAAAGAGAGAGGAAGTCTAATTCTAGGTGCCACAAAAGGCTTGCCAGTCACCAAAACTGAGGGGCAGAGTTGACTCGTTTAACAGAAAAAATGAGGTAAATGGGACAATACCGGGTTCCATATGCGAGCTAGGGACTCAGGGGAAAGAAAGCATGCACCTATATCATTTTACTTGCTGCATAATTGACCAGCTTTCATACCCGCTTTGAAGGTTAGACTAAGAGCAAAGCCTACAGCTGCCTCCTGGCTTCAAACAAAACATAATTCTCCCCGGCAGCAGCTCAGGTTTTTTCCAAGACAACCATCTAGGTAGCATTACCCTTTGCAGAAAAGCAAAATTTCTCCTAAATTAAAGTTCAAAATTTAATCTCTACAGTCAAATGACATTTCATCAGTGAAATCACAAGTTACAGTTAGTGTTCTTCAACAGAAGTTGTGTACTGCAGTGGGCTCTGCTCTTTGCTTGAGTTGAGGAAACAGACCTAGCCTCAGTAATTCATGCACAAACAATCAATTACACACTTGTGGTTGTTTCATATGCTTCAAGAAGTTACTGTGTTTGAGCCAGTAATGGAAAGCATTAAAACTTGTTGCTAGAAAAACATCTTGGTCTTGTTTAGCACTTAAGTAGGTGTTATAATCTTCACAGCAGCAGGTTATTAACAGCAAAATTATACAATAGTTTATATGGATTTTATAAATATCAAAATTCAAGGAAAAAAAAGAATCTCATGATTAAATAGTTTTCGAAATGAATGCAAAAACTAGAAGAGCAGTCATGCAAGAAAAAAAGTTAGAAATATACTGATTTTTAAAGTTAGCAGTTATACAAGATTCACTGAAGAGAAGGATTAGCAGAAGTTTCTAATCTGCTCTCAGGCTAGGTTTCCTGGGTAATCACTACAGAAGAATGTGAAAATATTGATCTCCCATCAGTCAATGGGAACTTGGTACTCATAACACTATATCCAGGCACATTTGTCACTTTTTAATCCTATTGGTCCATTTTTTCCAGAAAAAATGCTGTTACCTAACTGAAGGAAACTTAAAATAAATAGGACAAGCATAAAAATAACCTGAGTATCATGAACCACATCTTTCATGGTGTATTAGAGCCAATGTGCTCATATTTCTCAAACTCGTAATTAACCTTTGTGACTAAGTTTTTCTGTGTGTAATTTACTTTCAGAAACACTAATTGACAATTTTGTTATTGGTGGAAGGCAGTTCCCTAAACTACCATGCCATAGAGTTGAAACCTACGCTTAATAAAATCCACACTTAAATCAAACAGGAACAGACCAACTTTATCCCACAGACCCAGGAGTCAGGGCATCTTTAGCCAGAAAACTTCCTGATGAAGTTGCCTTCTGGCAGCTGCACAAGGCAGTATTATCTGGAACTGGAGGAGAAGCTGTTCAGACAATAAAGCCCAGATAACTTTGTGCTCAAAGATTTGAGCCTAAGGCTCAAATTGATTGATTCCGAGGTTAACTTCATCACCAGCATTAGCGGGTGCTAACTTAATCAACCAGCATTGCCAGCTTCCACATCAGTGGATATACATAGTTAGTACAAGAATGAACACATCTTGAAAAACAGGATTTACTTGACTTTATGGAATAATAGATGCATGAAAAATGGTTTCAATTGCCAGAAACAAAGCTCTGAAAGACTAGCTATAGCTATAACTTGCATACGTCTTGGCCTAACACCAATGCTCAATGATATACTGGTCTCTATTGCTCAAGCAAAACACAAGGCAATGTTCGAAAAAAGTTCAGCCTCCTCAAGCCATACAGCAGAAACAGCCAGGGAACCCAGAGGTTTGTTTCTTTCTGTGTCCAGATCCCAGATTTTCTAACCAGTAGCAGAAGTGAGACATAGCAATGGAATTGGTTTCTAGAAGATTTTCCAGGAAAAAAAAAAAAAAAAAACCTGCTGAAAAATACTGGTGAAAAAGAAAGGCTAAAGAGCCTGATTCTATTAAAGAATGATGCATAGATAATAAATACGGAACTCAATGTCAGACCTTAACTCTCTCAACATGCTACAGCTGTTGCTAGATAAGCCCTCTTGGCAAAGGGAAAACACCACCTGCAAGTCATAAGGAAATCGAAAATAGGCACTGTCTGTATTGATACAACCACGCACAGCGTCAGGAGGTCTTTCATGCCACCACTTTAGAGTCAGGACCACATGCAAAAATGCCAGGTCAGAGGATTAGCAATACATTTGTCCAAAGTTCAAAACAATATTTCTGCATTAGTTCCACTTGGGATGCGTACATTTACATAAATGAATTATTTCACTTTCCTTTTGCCTTAGAATTAACTCTAAACACAATCAATAACACAGCATAAACTATCCTGACAATGTTTATAATCAAAGTATAAGTTCCAAGGTGATAGACCCTGGACTTAAATTCCCTTCCCAGCAAAGAGAAAAAAATCTATTTAAAAGAATTTAGACTATTTAAAGTCAGGTTACGGAAGTGCAAATTGACTCTGCCCCTGCAAACACTAATGGCATCCCTCTATTGAGTATTAGAACTCAGTATAGTCTATTTTTATAAGCAGTTGCTGACAGAACATAACTGTTGCAAAGAGATAGGCTACACCAAACTAAAAGGTGTCATCATCTGACCTTTGTCATAGTGCTATGGCTTTGGAGAATCAATATTTTTCATTTTGTTATACATGAAAGCAAATCTCTTGCCATTCACTTAGAGACACTGTGTCTAGAACCATTATTTAATTTGCTTCCTTGAAGGACATATCTTAAGAACATTCAAATATTTACAGGATTTATCCTTGTTTTAATAGCCTAAAACAATATTGTGCAAGAAACTTCACTTTCATTTCCATGTTCAAAAGGTGTCTTTAGTCCATATTTAGTTAAAGGAAAAGTTAATGTTTTGAAGTAACTTCTATGGCCATTATGTTATTAGAATCAATTCTCCTTGCATTATTTATGAAGTTACAAGGTACAGATTAAAGTCCAATGTCTCTGGGGATCTTTTCACTTCATGTATTAATGAGATCTTTGGGAAAATAAATTTCAGATTCAGTAGCCAATACGATGGTAAACACCTTTTCTAATGCATTGTGTTATATATGTCTCAGAGAAGTATCAGCTCAGAAGAGATGTCATATATAGATCCTGCAGTTAGGACACTTGTCCCGTGAGACCCTTGAACATGTAGTTCTTCATTCAGCATGCTACTTATTCTCATTTGCTCTACACAAAAATATATTCAGGTCTGGAATGGTTAAAAAACTGTTTTAAACAAAATTTTTAAAAAGTGGTATGTATGACTCCCTGTACAGTCTGGAGAAACAAATGCATACACTCCCCAGCGCAGTTTGTCCCATCTATTTAGGGCACGAACCTCCAGATGAATCACCTTGACAGCTTTTCAATGATTGTATAGGTATCTCAGACCAGATGGCTAAAGCTGCGGTGATGGGACAGTGCCTAAGGGTCAAACTTTCAAAGGCTCTTTGGTGCCAGGAGCAGAGGTACAATACACTTGACAGACTTTTCAATTCTGTGAAGGCTGAAAAAAGAAACTCCCACCCATCTCAATGAACAAGAAGAGTTAGCAAAAGTAAGACTAAAACAGGATGAAAGAACTTACTGGCAAAGTTCCACCAGTAAATTAAGGGAGACCTTAAGGAGAGAAATGAGCTACTTAAATCAGTTCCCATAAAATGCAAAGCCAAAACCAATTGGCAGGATTCTACAGATTTTACGTCTCGCTGTGAAAATGGCTGTTCCTATACAGTGAGCACATACATTACCTATTGCAACACTTTTTGCCCTTCTTTTGAATCTGCACTTCTCCTTTCAACAAGACAACATGGCAAAGCTTGCACATTCACTTTGGAAGTGGGTGAAAGCTAACATTTCAGGAAAGAGCAGATTCATCATGGAATTCTGTGGAGGTTTTTTTTTTATTTTATTTTTAGTGCTGGATTCAAGTCTGAACTTTCATACTGATCTGGTTTTGATGAATCCCAGCTATCTTTACAGATGGTCAGAATTCTTTCCTCCATTTTTGCCTTGACAAGTTTAGAACAAATGACAAGTTACCAGAGTACACCCTAGAAAATCAGCATACGTGCTCAGAAGTTTATGACTACTGAGGTAAGTATGTACCAGGAAAAGTGATACATTCTGTAAGTTCCTTAAAATATCGATAAAGCAAGAATTAAGTTTTGCCTTCGTGGTTCTCTCTCACTGCATCAATATAATAAACTTTCTCTAGCTTAACATTTCTTTTTTCAGTTCACTTTGTGCCAAATATCAGTCTCCTTAATACTGCAGCATTACAGCCTGGCAGGGCTAATTTGGAGCCATCTCCAGAACAACAGCTTTGTTCCCCGTTAATGGAAGGATTTTATTAAATGTGCCAAGGCTACTAATATAAGGCTTAACACGGCAGTGAGATTTCTCACGCCAAGATGTGTACTACTGTGTTCAGATAATTTTTAGTTAAACATTGCAAGTGGTTATTAGGAAAACGGCACTTCTTTGGTTCAAGCCCAAGTTACATAAGCGGGCTGTTTCAAGCATACATCAGTTTGATTTTAATTCTTCCTTCTATGTGTGGCTTATAGCATTTTAAGTAGCTAGAAATGGTATTACAAATGTTTGAGAAACATCATAATAAAAACCTTTATTCATTTCAGCAACTTCTTTGCTTTTGCAATCAACCCACCCAATGACTGTTGCACATTTCATTAACAGTGTAATAAGCAGGTAGGAATCCTTTTAAAGAGGCCCGCTAGATCAGTCTGAGTGAAATACATTGCCAATGTCCTTTAATGCAGAAATTCAGTTTCTCTACCGAACCATACCATTAAAACAGTGAAAACTGGATACTCAGGAGATACCCAGGCATTAGGTATTTGGAGAGAGGAAATGGGAATTGGGGGGCAGACAACACTATTAACTATGCTTTCTTTTGCTAGAAGTATTTGGCATCAGAGTCATAAGCACTACCTGCAAGTCTTCACACCCAGATCCTCCAAAAATATGTGGTCCAGCTTCTGAAGTACACACAAAGCCGTAGCAAACCTTCTCTATTCTGAAAGCCTTCACTGATTGGAAGGTGAATATCTACCCCATCTTCTGAAACCCTTTTTTTAAGCACAGGGGGAGGAGTAGTTAAGGCTATGGCATCCATCCACTATAGTACCGAATTCTGGTGTTTCTTAGCTCTTGTTCAAGGCAACAGTACAGAGACAAAATCCTCAAAGTATCTGTCTTACCATGTTTATCATCAGCAACTCAGAGGGTCCCATAGAGTCCTTTCACCATAGCCACTCAATTGAAACAAATCTTACAATGAATCACAAAGTTGAGATGCAAGAACCATGCCCAAACTCTTACACAGCAGCAGAAATCTTACTCTCATTTTGCCACATCTGGGGCTCAAAAACAGAGGGCCTATAGCTCCGAGGTACCTCTCACCATTTGCAGTTCTAAATTACAGCAACTAGATCAAAAGTTATTAAAAAAATTAAACCTTAAGTCAGTCATCACTTGCAAAATATCATATGAAAATACATATCTTATTGACATTTACCTTTTGGAGAACAGGTTACTTACTGTGTCAGATGCTGGGGGTTTCCAGAGTGAAGCTTTGTCCTACAACACATGCTGAAATTCCTTCTTACTCCCTTACCTCCTCTAGCTCATAACAGCCACTCCAGCACAACCTCCTCTCCAAATCCACAGGTCTCCAGTGACAGTTCAAATAAGTGTTTTCTTATCTAATATCTGCTGGAGAGGTGAAGCATGGTCTGCCAGCAGACCTTTCAGACTATGAGAGTCACACCAAGAGCACTTTCTTAGTTTTGTTGAGGAGGGTGATGGTAGGGACCCAATGGATCATCCAAGTTGGATGATCAAGACTGGAACTGTGCCCTTATCAAAATAGTATTGTTCAATATCACATTCATTGAGATTTGTGACATGAAATGGCACAGGCATATTGTCCATCTTTGAAGCAGATTTCTTCTGGTACTTCTTTTCAGCAATCTGGCTTGTTTTTCTGTAGCACAGAAATAGCTTCACATATGCAGCACTGTGGATTTCATTAGCTTGGAGAAAAGAATCTCAGAAGTGTGAGAATGGGAAAAAAAAAAGTGTGTAATCATCACATTTGTTACTAAATGAATGTTTCTTCCAAATAACAACACTGAATTTTATTAGATCAATGGTATTCACAGTAAGATGCAAACTGTATAAGAAAGTGGATTAAGGTAAGTAAAACTTCAAACCTGCAAATCAGAACTAACCTTCATTATTCAGTCATTACTTTAATTACATTAACAAGAAAGAGAAGTGCATGAAGAAGTTAACACATAATAAAAACATAAGCACTGCTGTGTTCCATTTCCAAAGATAAGTAGAGGGAAAGGGAACATCCCAGCAAAACACTCAGTTCTGTCCCATTGACTTTCTGAAGACTTTTGAATTAATTATTGCTTATTCACACAGAACATCACAGTGTCATAACTACACAGCTTTTAAACTGCAGAGTACCTGATGAACTGATGTCTTTTAAAGAATCAATACGTTTCCATCAGTTACTAAAAGGAAGCATTGGAGACTGTCATTCAAATAAGTCAAATAAGTTATTTAGACTGCATTAAGGTTTTATGTCATCATAGGAGACACAGTGCAGGGTCTCAAGACCTTCCTTGGCCTGAGCTGCTTTAGACTGTGATGTCACTCAATTACAAGAAAATTCTTTATCACCTAAATTGGTTTAGCTTAGGCTCTGTAAATACCACATAAGGCAGACCTTGGTAGGTATCGCATAACAGAAAGGTCCTATAGTATACTATAGTGACTGAGATTTGGGAACAATACTGAGCCACTTTCAGACGTTAGCTGGGAACACGCATACCTACACATGTAGACACACACACACACAGAGACTTCACACTCCTCCTGGTGAAAGACCCTGGTAACTCACCATGACTTCTCCACCCCCAGGCTTCTTGAGGAAGGCTGAAACTGCTGACCCCAGGCCCCAGAGGAATGCTGGGAGGATGAGCACCACACAATGAAAACTGAGGTAGATACTAAGAAATCTGCTTATGGGAAATTTAAATATACTATTAATGAGACCTTCCTGTAATAATACGATAATTTGGATTTACTTTGATTGGATTTTAAATATTTGACTAAGAAATTCCCTTAAAGTTCCTTATGAAAGGTGCATATTTTAACCTACAAAAAGATCTGAAGTGTGTCTCATACCAGTCAACTCGAGCTATCCTGTTCTTATTCAGGATTACAATTTTCGCTGTTCAAGTACTTTTACAGACTCACTCTCCTCCCCAAGATTCCTCCTTACATCTAAGTCAGTGCGTTTTATTATTGCGAAGAGCCTCTTCAAGAGGAGTTGTAAGCCGCTTCCCCCAGTACTTTAAGGTAACAACGTAGAACATTTGAGGTGTTGGTGTTGTATACGTATATATGTATAGAGGCATGTTTACAGGACAGGACACGTTGTGTTTGTTCTGTATGGTCTAAAAGAAAATGCTTATACTCTGGCTACTTTTTTATAACCTTGAAAAACCTTATTAAGGCTTGCACTATAAAAAATTGAAGTCTTCATACCTGGTACAGCTGCATTTTGGTGCATGAAAGGTGAAACTGGCTATTGGACTCCTCCACATCTGGTCGAGTTAAATAGAAAATTTCAAAGTAAGCAAGGTAAAACTTTATGTCATCAGAAACAATAACGTTTTCATTTTCAGACTTGCATACCAACTCTTCTCTAACTGTACTTCTATTTTAGGTTGATGACACCTGGTTCTTCAAGGACCTAGGAATGATCTTCATCTGAAAGGAGAAAACACCAGTACACATCAGATAAGCCCTAAGATAAAATAGGTAGCCAGTCAAGTAAATACAAAAACTTCAAGCTTTATTTTAAAGTAATAAATATAGTAAGAAATATGCAACCTTTCTGTTCTTCGTGTTTATTGTTTTGCTTCATATATGGAACTGACCAAAAGGCATTTTTGTGTTAGAAATGTATTTTAGTAACATGATGAAACTTCAGAATTAGGAATAAGCTTAAACTATATTTGTTCTTAGGGTATGCCACACTGTGCTGGGTTGACCCTGGCTGGAGGTCAGGTGCCCACCGGAGCCGCTCTGTCACTCCCCTCCTCAGCTGGACAGGGGAGAGAAAATATAACTCATGGGTCGAGGTAAGGACAGGGACATCACTCACCTGTTACCGTCACGGGCAAAACAGACTCCACTGGGGGAAATCAGTTTAATTCATTACCGATCCAATCAGAGCAGGGTAATGAGAGGTAAAACTCAAGCTTGGCAAGCCGTGGGTCCGTCTTGGAGCCAGCTGACATTGGCTCTTTCGGATATGGGGGAAGCTTCTGGCATCTTCTCACAGAAGCCACCCCAGTAGCCCCCCCACTACCAAAACCTTGCCATGCAAACCCAATACACACACTTTTCATAAGTAATTGAATCACTGGAACATTCTGTATGCAAAAGCCTTTTTTACATTCTTTAAACTTATGCATGCATTTTAAGTTATCCTAATAGGAATAGCTAAAACTTCTTTTTTTATCTGTTTTCTGGAGCTGTACACCATAAAGGAGATCTGAATGAGATTCTGAACAGGAGGTCATTGATTTGATTGATGGTGTGAAGTTTTTGTTCTCTTCATTAAACTTGCTATCTCACTGTGGATCATATGGTTTCAGAAGAGCCTGTTAACACCTTTTTTGTAGACACTATCTGAGCTCTGGGAGTACTTTTTCCTTGCCACCTTTGCTTCACCAGTAGAGTATGCCTGGTTCTCCAGACAACTGTAATCTTAAAACACATAAAAATTATGCATTTCCTACCTCTATGATTATGCAAACCAGTTTCAAAGTCCCAGAACATGTCATACACAAGCAGAAAATCGGACATAAGCCTGTGATATCTAAGTTTGTGGTAGTCCTGGATTTGAGAGTAATCCTAAGAGGTTTAGGAACCCATAGAATACTACAAAGCTGCTAAATTGTTTACTTTTTACCCTACATATTATCCTTAAAAGGCGAGGAGATGACAGAGCTAAAAATGTTCATGATATTGCAATGGGACAACTTTCTGATGAAATAATGAAAAGATAATAGGAAAATTATTGTGTATGCATTTACCCACACCTACAGCTTTTCTAATGGAAGATTAGTACTATTGTTGACAAAAAATATAAGTAGGTTTAAACGAATTCAGCTAGTTCTCTTTCATCCTTTTCATTTATTCTGTGTTCTTTTTACACAGTTTGTTTGTCTGTAATAATTAGGAACAATCTATTATGTACCCTTTCTGTTTACCTCTGGCAAATTACATGTATCAGCACTGATATGGAAATACAAATGAGCAATATAAATCTTCTTGAAAATCATTTAAGATAGATTCATAAGAGCTCTGTTTATGTGAATATGAAACAAATGAGAAATATGATAAAGCCTGGGAGAAAAATATTCATCAGCGACAAGTGGTATCTGTGATTTCATAAGCGATACAAGAACACTCAGAGGTTTGGAAGTCAGAGATCAGTTAACATCTGAGGATCTTCTGAAGTCTTAAGACTATAAAATACACAACCTTTTAACTTCAGCAGAGACACTGAATATTCTGACTAAGAGTAAACAAATTTCACAAAGGAAAGCAAAGCAAAAACAATATAAACTTACCTTTCAGTATCTACGCTACCCAGAGACAAAGGTTCTGACATGAACCATCTGTCTTAAGACAGACGGAGGTTGTTTTCTAATTGCATCAGAGTACTTCAAATCAATCCTGTCAAGGTACCTCAAATAAGAAAACAGTTTTGCTTACTTATAGAAGCAAGTCGCATCTTTTTTGGTTACAGAGGCATATCCATAATGGCCGTTAGTGCAGATTATTTTTTTTCTTTGGGTCTAATCTTCATGTATATAACACTAAGAGAAGCAAAGCCATTTCTAGCAGCAAGACATAGGTCTACAATCAAGTCTAAGAAGTAACTGAAAAGAAAATGTCCTAGTGATGTTGGCACAATACATTCTAGTTTTGCAGCTCAGAATACTACTTGAAGTTAGTGCACCAAAATACAATGACACAGTGGACAAGATCAAGGCAGAGAAGAAAATTTATTTTTAAGTACTCTTATTTCAAACTGTCTTATTAAGCAAATATGTTCGTTTAAGAGTTGTCTTTTTTACAGTTAGTAGAGTGCTTGAGAAAAAAAAGATCTTAGTGTTGCACTGGGACAAATTATCACACCAAGTACAAGACCAAGAGGAACCTTCCTTCACAACAGCATGAAAAGCACATGATCACTGTGTTTATGAGGTTAGATTTAAGGAGAGACCAGAGATATCCTGCTACAGGATATCACCGGGTTGCAGTATTTCTATGTGTTGTTCCTTGCAAATATCTGAATTGCTGGGAGGTATGAGCTATGTCAGGACCCTAAGCTATACCAACACTAGTGGACCTTACCTGGGGCCTTCATCCAACACCTACCACTCATGGGCCCAGGATTACTGTTGAAGATCAGTCCCAGGGCTTCAGACCCTAGCTGAGCTTCAGTTCAGAACTACATGTGTCCAGCTCATGCCTGTGCCTGGCCATGGGTCTTATGGGTCTGAGCCCCAACCTGTAGGCTAACAATTACTCATAGCCTGGTGATTACTGGGCTGTGTCTGACCCTGGAAACTCAAGATTTTACTATTGCTAATTATTCAGTCCATCTTTTCCTGTAGGTCTTTAGTAGATTCTGCAGAGTGGAACTTGTTCTGTCACAGTTGCCGTGATCCATAGTTCAGTGTATTGGGTTAAAAAATACATTACAAGGGCTTTTAGGAAAGCGTCGTGTTCCTGCTGGAACATTTGAGCTGGTCTCATGTTTTGCTTTTTAGCAGCTTATGGCTCAAGTATGCAGCTGGGGCTGATAGCAGCATAAGCCCTCCCACTTTGATCCTTCAACAAATGTGATTTCAGGTCATAAAGGTTCAGAAACATTATTTCATAGCAGTATGTAGTTTGCTAACTATTGTGGCTACCTCCAGATGTAAAGTGATCTTTATTGCAACTGTATGGATGGACTTTCTTTCCTTTTAGAGCAAGAAGACCTAAGGCGTACAGGCTAGAAGGTCTACCTTTTGGTAGCTTCCAGTCTTCACTAGATGGGGAGGATTGGGAAAATTTAAAAAACTTAATGGAATCCATTAAGCAAAATAGAAAATTGTAAACCTTATTTACTGCATAAGGGGATTCTGTTCTTCACTAATACACTTGTGATTATAGTACTGAACTGCATCCCTTTGTGGCCTGTTACCTGTTTGTCTGAGAGAGTTGGGAACAGGAGGACCTATAATGCATAAGTACAATAAAGAAAGAAACGGCTCTACTCTACAAAAAATGGCATAGTCCTTCCCATGATTTGTGGAATACTCACTACTTTTAATGACTAATTGGAGCGATAGTAGAATTTCATAGGGAGTGTATGACTTCATAAAGTACTAAACTTTTAAACTGAAACTTTAACTAAAGCTTTTTATTCTTTTGTTGAGTATTCAGAGGAACAATTTTAATATTGTTGGGAATAAATTTGTGGTTGAAGCAGAATCTTAACACCTCCTCTTAAGTTTGGCGTTTATTTACTAGCTTACACATACATATCTGTGCACACACCTGTCTTTGGATAAAGAATACACCACCTGCATGTGAATTGATTGAACTCTGTCATTGAAAATTCATTTATTTCTGCGGGTTTTTTCAAGTGCAAATCCTCACGTACAGAAGAGATATTTGTCCTGAATATCTAAACAATATTTTGGATGCCAGATAAAGAATTTAAAAGTGACGAGGTGAAGGAGATCAAAGATAAAACACTATGGACCAACTGATCATAGGGAAATCTTTGTTTAAAATTGAGAGCACATGAACATGTCAAAGTCACTTGCTTCATAAATTTATGAACTAAATATTTTTTCTTTTCCTCACTGCAGTTTCTAGTATTTGATGAGCACAGATTTTGAAGATTACAATGTGATGGGAGGATATTTTCGGAGAATGGTAACGTAATTGTAGAAAATTCTTTACTTATGCCAGAAGATCTATGTTTTATAAATGGAGAAGATTCAAGACATGGTTATTGGTGAAGGAGTCAGCAAAGAGGCTTGCTGGGCATTTAGAAGGATAAGTGGGTAGAAAATCAAACTGAAACTTAAACTAAACTAAGAGTATATCTTGCTAATTAGCCTGTTGTATCAAAAGCTGATGAAGAGTGCTCAAAACAGAGTAATATGTTTCTTCCTTAAACATGCAGAGACATGGGGATCAGAAAAAGAGCTGCTGAACTGTAGAAGCAGTATTAATGAGAAAAATAACCTTCTTAAGAGAGCTGCAAAAAATCAATTCTTGAGGCAACTATGAATAAGAATTCCAGCAACCTGCCTTGTTAAACACTGATGGATGTGCAGGATGGTCCTTAGCAGTAAAATACACAAGAGAACTACTCAGTTCCAGGATCCATCAAGTTTGTGTGGATGCTCTTACAACTCCAAGACTTTGTAGTACTTCAGAAAATGAAAAAGGTTGTTTGCTGCTGGATAGTCAATGAAAGAATTACACGGAATATGTACTTGTATTATTAGACTGTCAAATGATGTTGTTAATTACCCAGCAACAACAAATAACGTTATGGATCTAAAGAGTGTGTTATATCAAAACAGACTTACGGAGCATCTTGGAGACAAGGACTATAAAACTATTTTATTTCTGTTCTGTTTATGGGTCAGACTTCCATATGTGTACAGATGTACCGAAAGTGTCAAGTAGTTACTATTTTGCCTCTGTACCTGCAAACAGAAAGGATGTAACTTCATAATATGTCACCCAAATCACTGATAAAATGATTTCAAAAAGAGCTGGTGTAAGCAAAAAGATTAAAAAAAGCATAAACAACAAATGTTTCATTGGTGTTGAAAGATAAGAGAAGTGCAATAACAGCTCAAAAAAGCAAGACATGAGGAGGTGGCTGAGGATATTGATAGGAAAAGACTTAATATTACATTTTGTCAATTTTTCTTTTTAAAGAAATCAGTAATAAGCTCCTTATAGACAGAAGCAGAGGAAGAAGAGAACTGTCTGAGGGTTGAAATTAATCATAATAAAGAATCTGCTGGGATTGAAGATGGAGGATTAAGTAAAATTAGAAAAGTTGTTGTTTACAAATGGGTAAAGCAGAACCAAAGACAGAAAGGACATTTTCTGCTGGTGAAAGTCAAACTGGTTGTTGGATTTTTTAAGTGAATCATAGCAGAAAACCTGCAGTCAGAGTAAATAGCCTTACAATCAACTAACCTGTTCTAATTAACCTTGAAGAAATGGTTAATTTATTACAGTTACTATTCTCAATTAATGAACATATTATCTTGCAAACGAATTTCTTTATCAAGTTTGTTTGATTAAGTCTCAGGCTTTGAATTCACATTAATTAATTTGTCTGTATGGGTGAAAAATGTGGGCATGCAAATGCAAAACAACATGGTTTGACATTTAAAACAATTTACTTAGATTCAACACAGAAAACATCTGTTTATTATTTCACAGTTGTAACTGTAGAAAACTACATTGAATCTTCTATGAAGAATTTGAAAAGCACTTGAATATTTTAATAACAGGAAAACACGCTACACTCTCCAGATAATATTCTCTGATTAAACTGAGGCATTCTTCCCTTTCTGGAGAAAAAAAAAAAAAAAGTATAAAAAGATAAAAAGATAAAAAAGAAAAAAGGTAGTATAAACATTTACTCAAGAAATACTGCTGAAAACGTTGGCTTTAACACTCTATCCCTCACCTCAGGTTGAAAGATAACACTTAAAGTTGTCAGGTGGCTTTCTATGGCTTGGAAACCAGGCTGCATTGCTTCCCTTCAGCAAACAAAAGCCATACTTTTGCATACAGCTGGGTGATTGATTATTCTGGCCTTCTTGGACTTCTTTCTTTTCCCCCTTTTCTGGTGTTAATACATTGAGGATTTTTCATTCAGACATAGTCATATAGAAGAAAATGATGTGGCAAATATCTGTTCTGACACTTACCCAAGACTGCAGAAGAGGCAACTCCCCTGCCTAACTCAGTGTAGTTAACAAGATTAAGTGGTACACCTTTAGATGGTGTGTGGCCCTCTGCTGGGATTCTATAGAATAAAAAACATCTGCATATCATGCTTGAGAGTTTGTGGGTTATGATTTTATAAAGAGAGATCCTATACTATCAACCATATCTCATTGTCATGCATGGATATTGGCAGCAACAATAAATTTAGTATTTGTGAACAAAGCTTCCACATACTCTTAAGATTAGGGAGAAAATAATGGATAACATCCATAACACTCAAGTACCAACCAGGTTTTAGTTTTGAGGATTTTTTTTTTTATCTCCAGAAATATTTCACACAGTAGGAAGAATTCCAAGAAGCAGGGGAAAAAAACGCAGAAGGGGTGGACCTGAAGAAAAGTTAAATACATGTAACTCGGAACATCAGTGATCCAGTATTCCACCAGAAGGTGGAAGATAAGATTTGAGGAGAAATGCAAAATTCTGTGAGCAAAACGGTCTCCAAAAAAATCACTTTGAGTGATTCTAATTCAGTGATGTGTTCACTCAGCAGAGTAGATTCAGTTTTATCATCTTTTCATTTTTTTCATATTTTTTATTTTCACTGTATGAAAAGTTTTAACAAGATTTCTTGCATTTGACCTCACCTGAAAACAGTTTTCCTCTGAAAAGATCAGTCACTGTTGTTAAAATGGATGGGAACTGTCCAACTGGAACAAGTGAAGAGGGTGTCTGCTGCCTATTTCATAAAATACAAACCATGTCTGCAGTTATACCTGTGCTGGAGCCAGCTACCAGTTCTCCCAGAAGAAATGAAGTAATGGGAAGCAACTGTTACAGAGACTCCAGAGCTCTGGTGTTTCTGTTTGTTCTATAGATGGCCCATTAAACAGAGGCTTTATATTTTTATGAAAGTCTGGGAAAAGGTTTACAATTTTGGAAAAAAATGTTGATCATCCCACTGAAGTTTTTGATGGGGATGAGAACAGGATGCTTCCCATGACTGCCTTCCTTGCCTGAGATATCGCCATGAGGTTCAGTTAACCTATGGAAATGGATGGAAATCTTTACTGAAATGAACATCAGCTGCCTCCCTTTGTACCTTTATTATCCTGATGCTTTTCATTTAAAAACTTATAACAGAGACACAGATAAATATTTTCAACTACCGCTCATTTCTGTTGATAACATTGGTGCTACTTCTGATTTTTCTGTGAAAGTCAGATGTCAATTTTGTGTATTTTTTTAACTTAAATATTTTTAAATGTAATCATGACTCAATCTGAATCAAGATAGAATTTTATCCATCCTTTTAACTTTACCTGATTGCGCCTTGTGAAGCATGAGAGGTTGTCATCTTTCCATTTTACCACAATCCAAAGCAAACCCCTGCCATTTCTAGCCGTAATGAAGAGAAGTTGCCATCCTCTTATAACTGTGGTACTAATTATAGGAAAGCATCGTGGCACGATTCTTAGCTTCTGCATAAGCATGCAAGAGCTGAAGTCAGCTGAGATAACCAGCAGCACTGAAACCCTAAAATCACAGCTGTGCTTCTACCATTAAATAAGCAAATAAGAATACACTTAGCTTCCCAGGTTCCTCTTGTATCTCAGCAATTACAGCAAGTTTGGGGTTTTTTTTATTAATTAGAATTGATCTCATGTAAGTAGCTGAAACCTTTTTTGAAGTATCATTTTGCTGCACCGTAATCAAATTTCGTAATAGAAAAATATAAATTTGGATATGATCTTTTTGAGTGAAAGGACTTGAAATTTCAAAACTGGCTTTTGCAATATCCTGGTTTAACACTTTAAAAATAAAATTTGGCATTTGTGTGTACATTAGTTTATTTTGAAATATGAATTTAAAGATATTTAAGGATTTTAAACAAATTGCTAAAATAAATGAAGGCACCTATATCCACAAAAAGACCAACATGTCTTCCAGTTACAAACACAATGCATATCTGCAATTTCAATAATCTATATAAATTATTGTCTAAAACCAAATCTTTTTGTAATTTTCTGTACATTGCTGACAAAACACTTTTTTCCAGCTGTTTGCGATAACAGGTCTTATTGTTAAATAAAGATAAAAATATTTCATTATGGCTTGGTAGTCTGTCTTTCTCATACATACACACTCTAGCTGAATTAACCTCTTTTTTCCATGATTTTTTAAACATTGTCTGTGGTCTCATATACACGAGTATATTCCTTCCTATTCTTTTAGACACTCATTTTCTTGTATCTTGACTTAAGAAAAAAAATCACTATTGTTATCACTGCCACAATACTACATTCCTCACATATTTCAAATATTTCTGTGACTGTACAAGCATGGCATACAGTGAAGATCTAGAGCATGATCTCCTTTGTGCCATTACTCATGAATGTATCTAGGTGAGGATGGGAAAACATCGCATTTTCACGGGTCATAAAAAGTATTAAGATTATCCATCAATAAAAGCAAACTGGAGTAGAACAACTTGTTTTTAAGCTGCAAATAAAATTTACTTCTACATGGAGGAACCAGCTCAAGACCTATCCACCTCTCATATCCCTTTTAAGCTTTTGCAATAGAGGTAAAAACTCAGATGATGAGAAATGAACATAACTCTATTCAAGTCATATACCCCAAATCGACAATCATTTTCACAAGGTCTTGTCTGAAAGCCTACAAACCTTGGATACAAGTTTACAAGAATATTTATCCAGGGAAAACCAGTTCAGTTGAATAAAAAGTCGGGGTTTTTTTAAAATATAATTGCCCGTAGATTCATAAGAATTATTCTCCTGGGGAAAAACAGACAAACCAAAACAAAACAAGACAAAAAAACCCAAAACAAAACAAAATAAAACAAATCCACCTTCTATTGGGAATTATTCTCACACCAAATTTTGCATACACCTTGCAAGTTCAGAGCTAGCTAGAATGATTTACTGAACTCCAGGCAACAGAGTTCCAGTTGTTGTCTCTAAATACAAATATCTCTGCTTTTCCCCTATTCTGAGTTCTGTTTTTTACAGAAACCACATTTTGAGAAAGGGATTTGAAACTGAAAACATGTCACCTCTTTATACAGTTACTGTATTTGAGCAATGTCTGTGTCATAACCTTCTGTTAATGTGCAGTAATGACTGCAGCCAGCCATCATTACTTTTCCATTTCAGGAAGGGGCAGTGCTGTAGTGTTTTCAAATAACAGAGGCAAATACTACTTTCTATGGGGGAAAAAAGTGTTCTCTGCAACAAAAATAAATACTCAGGTTTATATCTATCTATGTAAATTATGCTACACATAGATTTTCTGGTATTGCAGAGGAATAAAGTTGACATGTAGCAGCTTTAATTTTTTGTCCAAACCTCAGCTCCTCTAAAAAATTTTACTTTAAGAATGGCTTAAACGTAAATTTGAAGTATCATTTATTGCTATTTTCAGTTAGCAATTTGAATTATCTTTAATGCATTTTTATGCATTTTTTTGCATATTTTAATATATATCTCTCATGGGTTTTTTTCCCCCAGGAAAGTTACTCTCTCGTTATGCCATGATACAGTCTTTCTCTACATGATGGAAGACGGAGTAATTTCACATTTGTGTCTAATTATGTAAGTATGTGCAATTGTCACATTCACATTTAAAAATATGTGACGTGGCAGATCTACCAATACCCCTCTAAGCCCTATTTTAGTGGTCCAATTCCAAAGGTACTGCTAAGATTCACCTATCCATATGAATATGTATGTCCAGCTTTGACAAAAGAGAATTTTTTCTTGTGTGAAATATTAAAAGAGTTTTTTGCTTTTATTGAGAAAACGGTTTAACTTCTTGCAGGAACTTGATACATAGAGTTGAAATGAAACTAAATGGTCAATTATAGATGAAAAAGTGCAGACAGATTATCCCATTGGATGTCAACTCCTTCCAATTGTGAAAAAGGTGATGCTCAAGAACAGGTGTAGGATAAGGCTTATGTACCTGTATGACTGGGGAGAGCTTCAAGTGGGGTTTTTTTTCAGGTTTTATATTCAGAAATGCTTCAGGACATGTCTATGGTAATGTCTGATGCAAGAGTGCAAAGTGCATGTGTTCACCATGATCTATCATCACTCGCTGCAACATTCACAGTGTGACAACATTTGTTTAGTAAAAGTGTGTGCAGACTGTGGCAGTAACTGCTTATTCCTTCAAACACAATAATATTTGTTTGGCATGATTTTTTGCTCTAGGTGCAAAATTCCCTTTATTTTATGTCTTCATAGTAATCCTTTCCAGTATAATTTAACTGAGTCCAGATTGTAGGTGTGTATGGTAAATATAGGCAACATGGATTCTCTTTACCTATTCTGGATGTTAGAAAATAGTATGAACGCCTGGACCTGGCTCATTTCAGCACATCTAGAAAGCAGTTTTAAATACGTCATTGCAGTCTCAACATTTCTCAGGATGCCAGCTATGGGCTTAGAATGAGTTGGTCTTTTAAAAAGTTTTGTTTGAAACATTTTAAATATTTTTTTCTGGAAAAAGTTTTAACAGATTAATTGTTGCATTATAAATGTCAAAAAAATGTGACAAGCAAAAAAATCTAAGTGAAGAATTACTTTTCTCACATTTAAACATTTTTCAGAAAAGGTAAAAAGTAATAATCTTCAAAATGACAGAGTCAGCAGTTTAATAATTCAGAAAGAAAAAAAAATCATTCCTGTGAGGAAGACTTGTCCAGAACCCAAAGGCAGTTAAGACACATGGGTGCATTTGCAGCATAATAATCCTGTATTTTGAGTAAGAGACATGATGATCCGAATCCTCGTTCTGCAGAAGGCACTCAAAATTCACCCCCTCATTTTGAATACAATTTCTGGCAGAAAGGTTGTCCATTTTGAGCTGAATCTCCATTAGTTCTCTTGTTCTTCTTTATATACACAAGCAACCACCACTGAAACCCCAGGAAGTGATGAATAATTGGTAATCCATAGTCATCAACCAGGTTGTAGAAGGCCAGTCTTCAAGTTTATAAGCCAAATCAGGCAAATCAGGATTGCGCATAACTGTCTCGATCATTGTTGATGAATATCCCAATGATTTAAAAATAGTTAATATGTCAGCCACAGAGATATCCAGCTGATCTATCTCTGCTGATTTTCCAGGCAATGTGAGATTAGCTAAGGGATTCATAAATCAGACACTGGATTGCTTACAGCCTGGCTGCAAATTCAGCAGTACTGTAGTTAAATAGATTTAGATATCATACAGACAAAAATACACTGGCAGTACATTTATCTATTAGTCACACATTAAAAACGAAGTCTGACTATTCTGGGATAGGACAAATTCCGGAGCAAATGACCAGGAAATGACAGAAACATAGAATCATAGTATGGTTTGGGTTAGAAGGGATCTTAAAGATCATCCAGTTCCAACCCCCCTGCCATGGGCAGGGACACCTCCCACTAGACCAGGTTGCTCAAAGCTCCATCTAACCTGGCTTTGAATACCTCCAGGGATGGAGCTTCCCCAACTTCTCTGGGCAACCTGGGCCAGTGTCTCACCGCCCTCACAGTAAAGAATTTCTTCCTAATATCTAATCTGAATCTACANCCTGCCAGTAAAGAATTTCTTCCTAATATCTAATCTGAATCTACACTCTTTCAGTTTAAAACCATTACCCCTTGTCTTATCACTGCACATCCTCATAAAAAGTTCCCCTCCAGCTTTCTTATAGGCACCCTTCAGATACTGGAAAGCTGCTATAAGGTCTCCTCCGAGCCTTTTCTTCTCCAGGCTGTTGTCACAGTAGAGGTGCTCCAGCCCTGTGATCATCTTCTTGGCCTTCCTCTGGACTAGTTCCAACAGGTCTATGTCATTCTTGTGTTGAGGGCTCCAGACCTGGACACAGTACTGCAGGTGGGGTCTCACAAGAGCAGAGTAGAGGGGCAGAATCACCTCCATCAACCTGCTGGTCATACTTCTTTTGATGCAGCCCAGGATGCAGTTGGCCTTCTGGGCTGCGATCGCACATTGCTGGCTCATGTGGAGCTTCTTGTCAAGAAGTACACCCAGGTCCTTCTCCTCAGGGCTGCTCTCAATCCCTTCTCTGCCAGCCTGGACTTGTGCTTGGGATTGCCGTGACCCACGTGCAGGACCTTGCACTTGACCTTGTGTAACATTCATGGAGTTCGCACAAGCCCACTTCTCAAGCCTAAGGTCCCTCTGGATGACACCCGTTGCCTGCAGTGTGTCAACAGCTCCACACATCTTGGTGTCATCTGTAAACATGCTGAGGGTGCACTCAATCCCACTGTTCATGTTGCCAGCAAAGATGTTAAACAGCACCGGTTCCAATACTGACCCCTGAGGAATGCCACTCATCACTGGTCCCCACTTGGACATTGAGCCATTGACCACCACTCTTTCAATGCGACCATCTAGCCAATTCCTTATCCATCATGTGGTCAATCTGTCAAATCCATGTCTTCAATTTAGAGACAAGGATGTCATGTGGGACAGTGTCAAATGCTTTGTAGAAGTCCAGGTAGATGATGTCAGTTACTCTTCCCTTATCAAACAATGCTGCAACCCTGTCATAGAAGGCCACCAAATTTGTCAGGCATGATTTGCCCTTAGTGAAGCTGTATTGACTGCTACCAACCACCTCCTTATTTTCCATGTACCTTAACAGAGTTTCCAGGAGGATTTGTTCCATGATCTTGCCAGGCACAGAGGTAAGACTGACCAGCTAGTTGTTCCCTGGTCTTCTTTTTTACCCTTTTTTAAAAATAGACTTCATGTTTCCACTTTTCCAGTCAGCAGGATAGTGGCTTGGTAACGTCATCCACCAGTTCCCTCAGGACCCACAGATGAATGTCCTCAGGTCCCATGGACTTGTGCACCTTCAAGTTCTTCAGACAGTCTGAAACCTGATCTTCTTCTACAGTGGGCGGTACCTCATTTTCCCAGTCCCTGCATTTGCCTTCTGTGACTTGGGTGGTGTGGCTACAGCTCTTACTGGTGAAGACTGTGGCAAAAAAGTCTTTGAGTACCTCACGTCTTCTCTATATCCTGGGTGACCAGATCTCCCTTTTCCTTCCTGATCCCAAGTCTTCCTTTTGTCACTGATATACCTATAGAAGCTTTTCTTGTTGCCCATGACATCCCTGGCCAGATTTAATTCTATCTGTGCTTTAGCTTTCTTAACCTGATCACTGGCTGCTTGGATAATTTCTCTGCATTCCTCCCAGGCTACCTATCCTTGCTTCCACGCTCCATGGCTTCCTTTTTGTGTTGAGTTTGTCCAGGAGCTACTTGTTCATCCATGCAGACCTCCTGGTGTTTTTGCCTGACTTCCTCTTCATTGTAATGCATCGCTCCAGAGCTTGGAGAAGGTGGTCCTGGAATACTAACCAGTTTTCTTGGGCCCCTCTTCCCTCCAGGGCTTTATCCCTTGCCACTCTGCAAAGCAGATCCCTGAAGAGGCCAAAGCCTGCTCTCCTGAAGTCCAGGGTAGTGAGCTTGCTATGTGCCCTCCTTGCTGCCCTAAGGATCCTGAACTCCACCATCTGATGGCCACTGAAGCCAAGGCTGCCCTTGAAGTTCACATTCCCCACCAATCCCTCCTTGTTGGTGAGAACCTTTCCTGATTGGTTCCTCTATCACTTGGAGAAGGAAGTTATCATAAACACATTCCAGGAACCTCCTGTATTGCTTATGGCCTGCTCTGTTGTCCCTCCAACAGATACTGGGGTGGTTGAAGTCCCTCATGATGACCAGGGCTTATGAACGTGAGGCTGCTCCTATGCGTCTTTACAGAGCCTCATCCACTCAGTTGTCCTGGTCCAGTAGCCTGTAGCAGAACCTGCTGTAACATCACCTGTCCCTGCCCTCTCTTTAATCCTGACTCATAAGCTCTTGGTTGGCTCCTCATCCATCCCCAAGCAGAGCTTTGTGCACTCCAGCTGGTCATTGACACAGAAGGTAACACCCCCTCCTCATCTCCCCTGCCTGTCCTTCCTGAAGAGCCTGTATCTTTCCATTCCAACACTCCAGTCATAGAAGCCATCCCACCATGTCTCCATGATGCCAACATAGCCTTTCAGGAATGCACACATCTCTAATTCCTCTTATTTATACCCCATGCTAAGTGCGCTTGCATAGAGACAATGAAGCTGACAAAAAGAGACAATGGCTGGAGTGGCTGGAATTCCTTTGTACTGCACTCCAGGTACTTCCCTGCTGACCTGTGACCCTTCTCCAGGTTCTGGGCACTGGCATCAAACCTGAAGGAGTGGGATGGATTAAGATTTCCCTTCCCTGGCAACTCTAGCTTAAAGCCCTCTTCACAAGCTTGGCAAGCCTCTGACTAAAGATGTTCTTCCCCTTCTCTAATGGATGGACCCCATCAGCCCCCAGTATACCAGGTTTCTCAAAGCGAGTCCCATGGTCTAGGTAGCCAAACCCCTGTCTGTGGCAACAGTCCTGTAACCATCTGTTGACTCAATGGATTCAACTATCCTTTTCAAACCTCTTCCTTTTGACCGGGAGGAAGTAAATCATTACTCCCATTGTAAATCATTAATCTTATTAGGAGTACATCATTACTCCTATTGCTAAGTTTCCAAATTCTAAAAGATAAAGATTTAGGTTTTTTCTTTATCCAAATACAAAATTAATGAACTAGGTTAAAATTCAGAAAACAAAATTCTCTTTGCAATTTTTTTTAATATTGATTTCATAAATTATATCCAATATTGTATTTCAATAGACTACTTGGTACATTGTAAAAATAGCACATATATTCTCTTCATAATGGGAGTGTGAGACAGATCTGAATATTTCAGTACTTCAANTCCAAAAGTATTAATAGAGTTCTAGGTGCTCCCACTCCACTAAAAAAAAGCCAACAAAAAAACCTAAAAACCTTTCTCTTGAAAAAATTATCGACAAATTATTTAGGTTATTATAACTTCTATCCAAACTTAGGAGTTAAAATTTGACTGTTGAATGAAATACCAGTGCTTTTTTTTTTACTTTAGGTGTGATATGAAATCCAGAGATTATTTTACTGTCAATTCTTTTATTAATGTGTTTATATTGCTTTATTTAGTATATCATTAGCCAAATAAATATTGAGTCACAACAGATTATTGGAAATGTTATTGCTAATGACTCTATATAAGTCATTTTTCAGTCTCATCCTACAGCATAGACTTTGAAGACTAAACTTAACTCCTCTTATAAATAGAATTATTTCAAGTTGATGTAGGCTCACTTCAGAAATTCAATTGCAGTCATATGACCAAATTATAAATAGGGAGAAATCACACTGTAAGTACATACCACATGTGTCAAATTTAAGACCAACTAGTGAGAGGAGAAGAGGAAGAGAGTGTAGTGTTCTTCAGAGAATTTCAATCTCAAAAATAAAAACCTTATGAATTAACCAGCTACAAAATCCTTAGATTTTTTGCCACTCAGTAGTGAGATTTTGACATTTCCAACTCAGTTTCCTTCTCTACAGTAGATAAGCCATATAATATCTGAGATATATAATTTTTATAAAAATATGTATTGGGGAAAATATTTCTTTTATATATTTTTCAGATTTCCTTTTTTTGCCAGATGTATGCCCTTTCCTTTGTCAAAAACTATTCTTTGAAAAATATCTAATTTACATTTAGAATATCTGATACTGCTTTAAAATTATTGGAAATATATTCATGAACTTTTTCTCCTCTATTTGAGTGGAAAATTTAAAGTAGCATCAGAAAATAAAAGCTGATACTGATCTCGGAAATTAATATTTGTTAAAATAAAATGAAAAAAAACCCAAGCATGACACATCTTGTGATTTTTTCTGTATTTTTTAAATCAACATTTATAATTTATATACCTGAACATGTGATATATCCTTGGCATTGTAGCTGCATTTGACTAATTAAAATATGGAGGTCAAGATATGTATCCTATATTTCCCATTGAACTGAAACACTATGGTATTCCATTGGCACAGAATTAGATTTTTAAATCCAGTTATTAGCAAAGTGTCTTCATTTACATTTGATGACCATTATTCTAAGATAATTATTTGCATTATTGCTGCCTCTGTGTCACTGAAGCTAGACTTTAATCTTATGTTTTAGTACCTGAAGAAAAAAAAATATTAATATGGAGTAAATAGTGACATAGGGAAAATATAATTCTACATGACAGGTGAGATATACTGCAATCCAGATTACCTAATGAAACCAGCCTCCAAATATCCACATACTAAAGCAGTCTGTATTTGTTTAGACTCCTTAAGTAAATATCTAATTCATTTACACTTCAAAGAAAAGACAAGAGTAAATTAAAAGCAAAAAAATGTCTCTTTAATCTTAAAAGAATAGTAGTAGATACCATTTCTTTATTGTGGAAGTGTCAAAATATAGTTGTCTTAAGAATTAACATGAGAAACTGTACTGTACTTGCAAACAAAGAGAATTTTTGCCACTGTTATTTTTCCACTTTCACATTAAAAATCTTTCATTTAAGGTACTAGTTAAGTCACTTTAAAATGCTACCTTACTGTTCACAGTTTACCTCAGTATATGAATATTCATATAATGCATTCCCTTTTGAAATTTTTTTAGATAATTCATATCTGATTTAAACCCTTGTCATAACAGAAAAATTTCTTTTTAGTTATCAAGCAAAATTTTAAATATTTTGCATTATTTGACAGAAAGTATGAGAACAATTAAGAAATAGACACAATTTCTAAAGGTGAAGTTGTGTCTTCAAGGTATCTAAATCTACCTCAGTTCTTGTATCATCAATAGTAACACTGACTAACTTGCTTACAGTTATTAATGTTGATTAAGATGATCAAGAAGTAACAAAATTTTTTTGAGCTGCCCTGTTAACATCTTTAGCTGACCTCTTTCCTTTACAAAGAATTCTTGTGGAGTCTTTTGATAAGTTTCAATAAACAGGTTGTCAAACATACTCTACGTCTCAAACTTATTTTCTTGGCATCTCTGTGTGTTGTTGGGGGTGGTAGTGGTGGCAAGCTCCCCACATTTCAATAAGATGTCGGTCTAGTGTATGGGATTCTATCTTGGTTATTAGCTAGATGTTTAATTAAGGATTGATATTGTCAAGTGGGAAATGTGTTTGAAGAGGACAAAGACTGTAACTTGCCAAGTAAATAAAAATGCAAATCATCCCCTTTTCCTGTAGTCATCCAGAAATTTTCTCATTAATGTTATAAATTAAACAGCCAAAATATATCTCTCATATCAGGAAAAGCAGCAAACCACATATTGATTTTCTCTTTTCTCAGGACCAATTCTAGACTTTTTAAATGTCTGACATCAGATCACAAGAACAAACTGTGAATGCAAACAAAAGTTATCAAACTTAAAGAGACTGTAATATTGTACTGAAAGAGATTTTAATACTGTAATATCATACGTTTGTTCTTCCTTGCCACAAGTATAACCAAACTAGATATTTTTTCAGCCAGCATTATTTTTGGTAAGTTTCAATTTTAAATTCATGGACAAAATATAGGCAAGAGACCTACACTATAGCTGGAAAATTTTCTATAGAGAATCAAAGCAGAGGTCTGTCTTTCCCAGTGTCCTTGGTAGAGACGAGTAGATGATGCTTACAGAGAACAAAGGAAGAGTAAGAACAAAGAAAGACCTCTCCACCCTTTGCTCCTCAGCTCTTCGGGACCGGTCAGCCCCTCTACTTCCTGAACTTGGGCTTTACCTCATCCAACTTCAACAGTCCTATCTGAGCAGGTCTCGTGCCACAACAGGTCTCAGTCTTCACCCCAGCGGGGGCTTCACTGAGCTGGGAGGGATGCTTATGAGGACCTGCCTTTGTGTGGCGCAGATTACCTTTCCCTGGGTGAACAGGAAAGCAGGGAGGGTATTGGGTGCTCCCATGACAAAAGTCCTCTGAACACAGTGTTTACCTATGTGCTTGATCTAGCTCCACTTCTCCACATCTTAGCTTCCTCTGAAGGCAAATGACATTTTCTCTACTTTGGAAATACACTTAGAGCTTCAGAATTGACCCTAAGTAAACTTTAATATATTTTCTTCTTGGATGATTAAAATAAAGCTAGGATTAAATGGATATGATGCATTAATAGTTCAAAAATTGATTCTCTTGTGCATGTATATAACTTCTATTAATCACAATTAAATGTAAATCTAAAAGCTTATGTTCCCATTAACTTATATTTTTGAGTATTGGCTCAATCAGGCAAGAAATATTAATCTGCACATTTCAAGTACTGAAAATAGCAGCATATACTTAAAAGCAGCCACATATCAAAAAATTCATACTTGAAGAGCTACTGCTGAATATTCATTACATGTATTACATCGGTACAAATATTTTTGATTCATTCTTAGTTTCACTTTGATTTTGATACTTTTCAATAGCTCTATTTTTATAATTGAAAAAGTCTAAGGGAAATTTTGAAACAAAGGTTTTGAAAAGGTCAAAAAAAAGCCCTTTTTCTATTTTAGAAGTGTCAGCTTCTACTTCAGAACCAGTCTATGATCACTTCCTAAATGAGGTCTTCCTTGGAAAATAGATTGAAAATCTAAATTAAAGATTCAGCAGCATATCAAACATATTACATGAAAATGTGAAATGCTCTATGATTAATATGAATTTGATTTTAAAAATTGTCATGTTACCGCTAATGGACTAACCTTAGTAAGAGGCCATTCACACTGTTACAGATGTCAATTCTTACTATTGATTACCCCACCTCCTTCAAAAGGTACTTAAGTCTTCTTTCCTGAAAATCAGGTGTTTTGCCTGCCAAGTAACACCCATTTGTCATATCGCAGACATTTGTGGGTTTTCCCTTTCTGTTTCACAAACTGCTTCCTCCAAGGAAGCATTGCTCATCGACTGCTGCACTTCATCCTTACATCTCCTGATGTGCGTGGCTCTTCAAACATGCCATGTGGCAGTCCACAACAAAAGCTTCCAGTAACTACTGCAGTCCAGAAGCAATTCTGTCAGATCAGAATGACTGAATTTATCAGACAGTATAATTTAAAGTGCAGAATCTTTAATTCCTTCAATGCACACATCAAGAGTGTTGTTTTGACTCATCTATTTTCAAAACTCATTTTGGTTTTTGATTCTTATGCTGATCCCTCTGAGTTAAACTTTCACTTGCAGATTGGAGCTGGCTGGGATTTTCTGTCACAGTTTTATTTGCTGAAAATATAGCTTCTGCAAAAATTGAAATTCACAGTGGGGAAAGGTTTTGTTTCATGTTTGTTTCTTACACTGTGAAAGACAGTTTTGGAGGGTAGCATTATTTATACATGTATATGATTTTAGTAGTCTGTTTTTGGGGCGGGGGGGGGCGGTTGGCAGATAAAACTAAAACTATTTAAAAGTTTAAGTTTCAATCCCTCCTTCTAGTGTTTGGCTGTGTATTTCTGGAATACTCAGACATGTAATGCAGATTAGCCTGTTTTCAAGTTACTCTCTACAAGATCATAGAACTTTACATAAAAGAACTATTCAATTCTAAAGAGAAAAAAGTCAAGCTCTTATCATTTCCTGCCATCACAGGGCAAGAGAAAGAACTTTGAAACTTTTTAGAAAGCCTGGGTTGTTCAGGCAAAACCAGAAATTTAAGTAAATTGGCCAGTTTCAAATTTAGCTTATGTCAGAGGGTGTTGGGCTAGAGCAATAAGAAGCGCACTTCATGCGTCTGTCCCCCTGCCTTTAACCCTGGGCTGATGCTGGCATGTTTTCTTTCCGAATCATGTTTGCAAGTTTTCATTCCATAAAGCGCAGGATTCAATGCACGTTTTCTTCTGATGCAGAGTACAGACAGTCACATTCGAAAGATTGAAATGAGTCTGTGGAAAAACATTTTTAGACACATCCAGATAAACAACAGAACCAAAGAACAATGAAATATTTCTGCCTGCACCCAGGTTAGAGTATGGTTGGTATGGGATAAGGAAACCAGACTTACTAGTCCTCATATGTAAATTTAGACCTTCCAAAAGGATTCATTATTCCAATAAACACCACAAACAAACTTTTTGGTTTAAGACCTGAACAAAATCACTTGGACTGTCCATGTTACTTTTAGAATATTTTGAAGGCAGAGATAAATATGAAATTTACAGCAATCTTTTGATAAATAAGCTATCTTTGTATTGACAATTAAAGACTTGTCATAATTCGGGATTTACTTTTTAAAAAGCTTCCAAAATGCAGATCCTTACTTGCACTGTTTCCAGCTTTTGGAACATTTAAAGAGAAAATGGAAGGAGAGATTAAAATGGACTAAGATTACATTTCCAAAGAGTGTAGATTTTTGTATTTATATCCAAATTTCTTTGTTTTGAAAAGGAAAATGCATCAAATCCAAAATTATGTGATCTGTTCAGTAGGTGTGGAAGACAGTAAAATGCTCCAAATGCTTCCAAGTTTCATTTTGATCTCTTTCTCTTCAAAGTATAGTATTTTACATTATAACTTCATGTTTTGCAACAGTATTGATGAAACATCAAATATACTGGTATACAAATCCAGGCAGAAGAAAAGGCAGAAGTAAACTGCCGTGTCAAGACGTAACAACTTTTAAAGCTGAACTTAATAGGGTTCTTAGGTTTATGCAAAAATAAATGTAGCTGTAACTGCAGTGAGTTTGAATTTCAGATATTTGTAGCTGCTGTTCGACGCTTGGTCCTCAATATTGGCATAAACAGAAAATGCATTATTAATGTACAAGCCACATTTCATACATATTATTATATCCAGGCATACCACATGTGTTTATAAGCAGCAAAGCTATATCCCTAGTTGTGTTTGAACTGAATAACATTTACTAGTTCATTAGTCTTCAGATTAGGTTCTGTTCAAACTTTAAAAAAATTTTTCATGAAAATTCTTAACCTAAAGAAAAAAATAAAAAAAAGACCAGAGGTGACATTCAGAGCAGGCATTCTAAGTTTGGATCAGTGACTCTAACACGAAATGTTTTGAGAACTGAAGCTAAAATTGGATAATTTGCCGTGATTGATACGATTCATATTTTGTGAGGTATGGCCAGTGTACATGCTAAAGATCAGTTATATATTCCTGGTCAATATTAGGTTTCAAGTCACAGTGAGGGGCAAAGTAAAAATCAACAACAGCACAAAAGCCTCTGCTGCAATCCTTATGGTTCACAACTGTTGTAAGAAACAACAGAGTCGGGTTCAGAAAAATATTTATATTCCCAAATGGTCCTAGACCTGAATCCAATATTTCTCTAAGGTTTTTGTTCCAGTTTCCAGTGGGTGTTAAAAGACTGTTTTAGTTCTCAGTTTGACTAATAAAATATTCCAGACACTGAAGTCCTTATAGATATGACACTACTGAGCAGCTCATGGAAAGGCAGACCATGACCTCACAGGCTGTGAGAAACTAGCTAATGGGTTGGGTTCTTCCCCAGTGCATTCCCCCAGGAGGTGGTACACACCCATTTTTTTTTATCCTCCCTGCCCCCACCTCTTTTTGAAGAGACTTGGGTCCATTACCTTCCAGATCACTGGGAACTCACTAGTCATCAAGCTAAGGTTATGGGGGCACAGCATCCTCACAATTCTGGCCAAAGTTGCTCAGTTTTCCATGGAACTGTGATATCACAGTCTACAATATATTGTGAAACAGGAAAGTGGCCTGATCACTTCAAAATTGTACTCACACTCTCATTTTTCACTCGAAAATTTTTCACACTTTTCATTTTCCCACTTGACAGTGGGGTTGAATGCACCCTCAGCAAGTTTGCTGATGATACCAAGCTGTTGGCGAGGTAGACACGTTGGAGGGGAGGAATGTCATCCAGAGGGACCTGGACAGGCTGGAGAGGTGGGCCCAAGCCAACCTCATGCAGTTCAACAAGGCCAAGTGCAAGGTCTTACATCTGGGTCGGGGCAATCCCAAGCACAAATGCAGGCTGGGCAGGGAATGGCTGGAGAGCAGCCCTGAGGAGAAGGACCTGGGTGTACTTCTTGACAAGAAGCTCAACATGAGCCAACAATGTGCGATCGCAGCCCAGAAAGCCAACTGTATCCTGGGCTGCATCAAAAGAAGTGTGGCCAGCAGGTCAAAGGATGAGACTCTGCCCCTCTACTCCACTCTTGTGAGACCCCACCTGGAGTACTGCCTCCAGCTCTGGAGTCCCCAACAGAAGAAGGACATGGACCTGTTGGAACCAGTCCAGAGGAGAGCCACGAGGATGATCCGAGGGCTGGAGCACCTCTCCTATGAGGAGAGGCTGAAAGAGTTGGGGCTGTTCAGTCTGGAGAAGAGAAGGCTCCGGGGAGATCTTATTGTGGCCTTCCAGTACCTAAAGGGGGCCTACAGGAGAGCTGGGGAAGGACTTTTTACTAGGGCATGTAGTGATAAGATGAGGGGGAATGTCTTTAAACTGGAAGAGGGCAGGTTTAGATTGAACATTAGGAAGAAGTTTTTCCCTTTAAGGTTGGTAAGACACTGGAACAGGTTGTCCAGAGAGGTTGTTGAGGTCCCATCCCTGGAGGTGTTCAAGGCCAGGCTGTATGGGGCCTTGGACAACCTGGTCTAGTGGGAGGTGTCCCTGCCTATGGCAGGGGGGTTGGAACTCGATGATCTTCAAGGTCCTTTCCAACCTAAACCATTCTACGATTTTATGGTTTTTAATCATTCACAATTTCTATGCAACTATTGTATGCTGAACTGCTTCAAAAATACCATCCAAGAATGTCTTATAAGGTAGTTTTAAGGCCCTCTTCCAGGGAGGGGGAGCGGTGAATACAAAAGTCCTTAGGCAGAGGAGACAAGAAAACTCAAGGCTTAAATCATGGGTGAACCTTGTTGGAAACAAAATTCAGATTTGTATCTTTGTGCTTTCAGCGCACTATTGTTCAATGGAGAGATCCACAGCCTCAGACATTCCAGGTAAGTCTCTAAACACAGACTGCTGACACCCTTTTTGGTTGTGAGGTTATGACTGCCTACAGAGGATGGTTACATGTCATCAGAAAATCTGATATGATAAAAACAAGCTGGGTAAGATATATCATTTTTCAATTAGCACTGAGCAGAAGATAAAATTGAAACAAAAAATGAGCAACAGATACATACATAGATTTTTGTTATTTTCCATCCCTTTTTTAATAGAACTCATCTTTCAAATCTCCATAAATTTTGATAGACCACATGCATCAGCCAACAATATTGAATTCATTTGAAGATCATAATTTTTAATTAAAGCTGTTCCTTCTATTTTTCTTTGCTGCCTATAGCAGATCCAAGTTAGTCAAGTGCAGTTATATTCAGCTTTGACAGCTCAGTATTGTAATTATACAAATGTTGCATTACAATACTAGGTAATTGAAAATCTTACTTGTGAACTGTAGTCTTGGAAAAAAGTACTAAACCCAACAATAACTGCAGCTGTTCATACACACTATACTTTTAGAAATAATTAACAATCCCAGTCTCTTGGCTACTGCTTTGAAAACATACATAATGGGGTTGAAATAAAATTTCAGCTTCAGTGACTATAAAACCTAAAATTCTGAATTTTGGAGGTCAGATAAGTTACTATGTAGAACCAAAGTCACCTACACATAGATATGCTACACCATAAGTTGATCTACACCGTAAGATGAAAAACTTATAACTGCCTTTCTTTTTTTCTTTCTTTTTTTTTTTTTTTTNTTAACAAAGAGTGCTGCTGTATTAATGTAGTAAGAACATCAGTCTGAGCATAATGTCTGGTGTCTTCAGGGTTAGTTGATACTATTCTACCATTATTCTACCATATGCAACTCCAGAACTTCCGGGTGAGTTGAGTGGAATTTGCAAGAGCATAATATGAATTTGTGGGTTCTGAGACTTAAAGACTCCTTTAAATCAAATTCCAGGTACTGCTAGAATGGTATATAAATCCTACTTATCCCACTGAAACCCAAAGTTATAGGTGTGTATGTCTTTGAGGATATGAACCTAAGTAGAGCAGAGCTAAATGGCAGCAACTCCCTTTAACAAGTACTGTATTGTATGAATACTCACTGAACGGACCTGAAAAACTTTTTGAATAAAGTGTTATTCTATTTTAATAACAGTATTGTAATTTGGACTTTTTTTATTTCATCCTATTATCTGCTGTAATGAAAGCAGTAAGGCACACACATTGAAATGTCCTAAGAGTGCTTACAGCTGCAGCATCATTGTGTTACATACATTATCAGTCAATTTTACAGGATCACTACAGACGTAAATAGAGATCCTTTCCAGCTCTTCTGAAGGCTTCATAAAATATCAAGAACAGAAATGAAATCATGAATGAAAAATGAACAAACAAATTATAAAAGTAGTCCCGAGACTAAAAGAATACATTTTTCCTATTTTACTGTGCATTTCATCTATTTACTATTATTAGTAGTACACTGTAGTTACAATGTCAAATGTACTTGGTCCAATTTCAATTTATTTTAAGAGAGAAACACAAATAAAGGAGTGAAATAAGTGTGAAATGTAATAAACCCTTCTGCCACTACAGATAACAGCAACCCGTGCTATCACTTTGCTTTTCATTTGGTTGTAATATTGGGTAGAAAACATCTCAATAAAGCTCAAAGTAAACCATAATCTTGCAGGAACATTTTATAGTCGATCACCTCTTTTTGTCTAGACAGTGTTTTCTTTAAGGCCTTTGAAAGTGATCCAATAGCTAAATCATTTTATAAAGCATGCATCCCATATATACATTACTACTTTTTTGACAGACCTGTAAAAAATTAAAGTCAATTAGTAACACCAATAATTGTTCAGTGACCTTTAGCATGTCATAAACCTAGATCTGCTTGCTATGAGATGTGACTATCCTTTTCCAGAGCTATAAATGACTGAATGACTGAAACTATTACATAGAGCAGCAGAGATGGCATGGGAGTTATACTTCTTTCTCTCAGTTAGACGTCCTTTGTCATTGCCTTCTGAAAACAGCTTTTTTTTTAATTGTAATGGACATAATGGAAAAAAGCTCTCCTGGTAGCTGTGGTAGACTCAGGATTTCACTTTGTGTATAAGTGGCAGTGTGAATATGTCTTCTTTCCTAGGCACAGACACAATGCTTGCAACTGTTCATTTTTTCTCATTTTGATCTGTGGAAGGTAAAGCAGGTGCTGTTTTGTAAATCTACACACTTTCCCACACTTGTCAGTATTTTTCCATTCCTGAAACTGAGATATCTCTTTGACATTTTGCTGGTTTTCAGTCTGCTAGTCTCTGTCTTTTTGAGAAGTGTGTTTTCCAGGAATGATCCCTCAGTTTGTCCCCAACAGAAGGATGAAAATGTAACTCTGCCTGTAATGGCATTACACGTTTCAACCCCAGAGCCTGTTTTCATAACAGGTCACAGTCTTCCCTCCCCTTACATTTTTTGCAAAGACTGTGTTGTTTCCTTCACTTCATGCGGTCCTCAATTCTCTGTCTCAGAGTGGGAATTACTTTTGGAAAGCTACTCAAATGATTGAAAATCCCTTTGCCTGTTTCCAGCAAGGGTGGAGAGGGCTTTATACAGCGACCCTTTGAAAAAGGGCACTAGATTTGGGCAGAGGATCCAACAGCATCTAGCCCCCATGATGGAGACACAATGGTATGTGTGTCAGCTATTCTGTATCATCTCAGGGAACAAGCAAAGGGGGAACTCCAACAGATTAAATTGGCAACGCTTTTCCTTCCCTCCCTCCCCAACACCAAACAAAGAAATGCCATGATGCTATGTATTGCTCTACCAAACCTGCTTTGTCGGCTTCTTTAGGCACAGACCGTCCAAGATCTGTGTTAATACAGGGCTGACTGCAATGAGGATTTCTTTTTGTTTAGAGGCTGGACCTTTCTGCTGTACACACGTTTAATTAGTGCCATCTCAAACCACCTTCTACTGTGTCTCTCCATGTTCAGTGCTGCTGTTGACAAATTCCTGACCTGGAAATCCTGCTGAAACATGATTTTCAGCTGGACTTTCAAATAAGTTCATTAACACATACTGAAACCTAAGAATAGCAAAATCACTTGTTAATGATATTTATTTTTTTTCTTTATGCACAGAATGACTTTGGCAATTGCTCACCAAATGTTAACTCACAGCCTTGCAATTTTAACTTCTGGGTCCCCTGATCATTTCAAAGCTTTGTTCTTATCTAGACTAATGACCTTCATATTCTTTTGAGACTTTCCTGACTCTCTTGTTTTTCATTTGGGGTCTAGAGACAACATTCTGATCCTTATTGTAGTCAGTATTTATTGTTGTTCCTAAAATGCAGCCACAATTTTGAATCTGTTTTTCTTTCCTATTCATTCTTCTGTCCTGCTTAGGACCTGATGAATAATATACTCCATTACACTGTTGGCAGATCATAAAATGTGCAGTCTTTTTTTTCGTTTTCTTAGTATAAGGTATTCAAAACAGAGATAACAACCTATTAAAATAAGTAAATGTTTATAGATCTTTCTGAAATATAAAATGAATGAACTCTGGTCTGTTTCCTAAACCCTGATTCATCAGTATGAAATGGAAAAGCATGAGAATTTTCCTTCAATATTTCATAAATGTATTGTTTAATGTAAGAGTAATAGTCCAAAGGAAGTCTTTCCAATCAGTATCTGATCTTTGGAGTAGATAAACAGAAAGCTCAGTATCTCCGAGCTAGTGACAATATGGGTTTTAATATATCTTAATATTTTAAGAAAAAAAAAAAATGTGATACTTTTTATTTGGGACAGACTGAGAGGAAGATTCAGGAGATCAATGAAAACACTTTGACCTATATATCTCTTGAATTTTCATTTAATTGCTAACTTAGATCATTTTTTTTTGGCTGTTATTTTATGTACCCTCTCAGAGCAAATAAAGATTAAAAGACTTCTGATAGCCTCAAGCAGAACAAATAAGCTTTCAATACTTAGGCTGTCCTATGCCACAACCCTGACAATATGGAAACTCTAGAACCTCTAACTGTTAAGTTTCTAAGTCATGGCTCAGCATGGGTTTTTAGAGTATGAAGACCAAGACTGTGAGATCCAGATTCTCTGTCACAGCCAGAAGCTTTGAAGCGCAGACTTTTGTGTTGAGTTTTGTGATTATTTCAGACTTTTCCTTCAGCAGAATGTTCTATTCAAATTGTCTTTACGTTACTTTTGTTTTTTCAGCAATTTTTGCAAAATTAATAGTCTAACTATAATTAATTTGATTTTTTTTTAGTTTTGTGAGGGAACCAAAAGGAAAAATAAAGTGTTCTAACTGAAGAGTTAATTAAAATTAACATTTTCATACCTCTGGGAATTCAAGCAGTACTGAGGGCTGAACATGAAGTGTTGCTTTGGTCATTGTCAACAAAACATTATGAAAAATTTGAAATAAAAAACAAGATTTCCAACTTGATATCTGTTGCTTCATTATCCAACTATCAGCAAAGCTAGAAGCACTAGATATTCCTCATACTCTCCCATTATAATATGTAGTCTTTTTGAAAATAGCAGACTGGGACCTGATATGAAATTCAATAGAGTTTCAAACCAAGGAAAGATACGTCTACTGGGACCTTTCAGTAACTTACCAAGTTATGCTACAAAATAGTAAGAAACTGAAAACATTTTTCAATATCTTTTGAGTCAAGGATAAGTTTCTACATACTTCAGGGCAAGGTAAGACTGCATTTGTCACTTGTGGTTCTGACAAGTTCTTTTAGAAGAGAAGTAAAGCAAATATTTTCTAGTATCTTTTAAGACCATATCTGGAATTATTTTAAACAATAAATACATAATTTTTCTTCTATATTTTTACCCTGACCTTGTCAATCCATGCAGTGAATTACATGAAGGGGTAATGGCGTTTCATGAATACTCTCACAAAGAAAATAAATTCTGTGCATCTGACTTTTTACAGGAACATATTGATACATCATGGTCTTTTGATTGTGGCGAGGGAAGTCAGGAGTGCCACAACATTTTATGAACTTTTGAAGTTCTGTGTGACAGAATTTATTTAGCTCCTGCAGTAGACAAGAAGAAACTACTTAACATTTAACCATATTTATAAAACTGAAAAGAAATAACATCATAGAAAAACACTCTTTGTATTTATCTGCAACTATTTGGACTTTTTTTTTTTTTATCTTCCTGAGTGGAGAACCCAAGAGATCTCTGTGGCTTCGACAGGGTGCAGTGTCCTTTGTCTATGCCACTGGCCTCTCCGTCAGCTGCTGGGAATGTTCAGAAAACACTTAAGGATTAACATTTTCTCTCCTGTCATTGTTGTACTCCTACGGTTCTATGATCTCCAGTCCATGTAGTAATTACCACTGATGTTAACTAAAGACTGAATTAGATTCAGTATATTCAGAAGACAAGGATCAGGAATTGAGTTCATAATGAAAGGGACCAGCCATTCTATTTTTCAACCCATCTCTGTTCAGACTTCTGATACTCTAACCCCCACAGGACACGTGCTGAAACTCAGCTGAAGTATCAGCATAATTATGCTGTATAATGTTGACATCCAGTCTTTCATTTTTCATCTAGAAGTGCAAATCAATGTTGCTGCAGTGCTATAGTGATCTAAAACATGATTTCAGACAGCCAGAATTTCTCTTTATTTAAAGAACAGGTTACAGATAGGACCAACAGTGTCCCTCGACTCTGAAAGTAATATTCAAACATGAGAGCAGAACTCTTTAATCTTCCCAGTGGAAACACTTTTTTATCAAAAACTTAGAACCAGAATCTGCCACACTTACATTAAACAGAAGTCTTGCGTGAGATAGAAAAATAATATCATGAACTGGGATTTGACTTTTGGGAAAAAGTAAAGCAGCCTATTTTGCAAACCTGATATTATAGCTAACTGTTCACCCTTACCCCAACACCATTCTCTTATACAAAATCAGATAGAAATTGCCATTTCATGAATATTTCTTTTCCAATATTTTGTTCAGCATCATTTGGGATTAGTGCAGAATATTTACTTCTTTCACTGCCTTGAGCACTTTTTTCCGTAATATTAATTCAGTGACTTAGAGCATCAAAAAATATCAAAGACATCATTAATCCAAAGAGCTTTTTTTTCTGCCTTGCTCCTAACTAGGCTTCTGTAAGGCCTGATGGAATACAGAAAGAAAAAGGAAAAGAAAAAAGGGACCCATTACCTTTCCTCGTCCCATCACCTGAAGAGTTTTATATCGACTGGATGAAGGCAGGTTTCTTAGGTCATAAAGAAAAGTTGTGGTCAAATGCAACATTGCAAATTTAGATTAAATCACAGTTTAATAACAGCATAATAGTGGCAGAATGGCAAAAAATATTGTCAAGATGAAATAGCTTGATTTACTTGGGAATTTTGCTCAGATTTTCTGGAGTATAAAACAGTGTGGGACGTGAGCATGTTACCTAAGAACAATAAATTTTTTACAACCCATTATGGAAAACGAATAAAACAAGGACCTCTCTTGGTAACTTAGAAGGTATTGAGTGTAGAATTTTTTTTTCTGAAAATAGGTTTCCTTTGGAGATCTAAGCTATTACTTTAGAAGCATGAAAATACAGATACAGTAGTACCTGGAAAAACAGGTATTTCTAAATTATTTAGATATATTTAATTTTTTAATATACTTTCACCAGCTATAATAAAGCTAATAAATTTAACCAAGTAAAATACTGATATTCATTCTTCATCACATTAGGTTTCTAATTTCTAAATTATTTTTAAAAATGGCATCAAAGTTTTTAATGTTCTTTCATTTGTTTTCAGCAATGCATGATTCTGACATTATAAGACACTGTAAAATCATCAGACATAAAAAATGGCTTGACAATTCCTCCTAGATTTTATTTTTTTTTTTACACAAACAGCATAATGTATCAAAATGTCAATTTTCTTATCCACATTAAGGTAGAAACAGAATTAGATTTGGCAATTGCTCTTTTTGGACTCATTATTTTAAGAACTAATAGTAGTAGTAAGCATCGAAGTACTTCATGTGCATTGTCATCATTTTTTGTGATATTTTATATTATCATTTTGAAAAAAAAAGTTTATTTGTTCTCTCTCTTTTACAAAACAGTTCTTATGGATTCTGTTTCCAGTAATTATTATGAGCTCAAAAAAATATAGCTTCATACCTATATCTTAATAAATAATGTTAAAAGACTTAATTGAACACAATTCATGATAATATTTATTGTGATGAAGACTCACACTTCCCTTTAATTTGAAAAATAGAAACCTTAATTTGCATGTGAGAAGCTATTTTTGATTGAACTTGTTTTTACTAGTTGAAAAAAAATATACTTTTTCTAAAACTTGTGTCTAATTTAAGATCCTACATAATCCCTACAGACTTCAATGCCAGATGTTAAGAATGCCGTCAAGTAGATTCCTCCATGTGGGGACTTCAGGTGCTTCTCTGTGCCTATAATGTTGCTGTTAGAAATTTTTGATAGAATAGGTAAAAATTTAAAATTCTATATTTTGAAAAGGCAACTTCTTAGCATTTTATAAAAATAATTTTCTTCCATGATTCTATTTTGTGTTATATTTACATTTTTATAAGTCTCAACAAGCAAGTTGCCATGTCTAATAATGAAATTTGATTCTGCACTTTTGATTCTGGATTAATTCTGTAAATGTTTACTTCAGTTAATTAGGTATCTACTATAAGTATGTGAGGTACTCTCCGGCAATCAATATATTGTAGTATTAGTGAATTATATTTTTTTAGTATTAGTGGCTTCACAACACTATAACTGTGTTGTGAATTGATGCATCTTGTCATCACTAGTCCTGTCTCAGAAGTGTCACAAGAAAGTCATTTGATATACACCATAAAACAAATTCCCAAAACACACATTTCTGCAGATTGCATTTTTTTTATCTGTAAGTAGTAACTACATTGTCTGAATATGCAATAAAACTAACTATAATGTGAAATGTTTAAATTATTTTTTAAGCCGCCTAATAATACATTATGCTCAGTACTCAAGTACCCAGAAGTGATCTAATTCACCTCATCTTTCTATATGTATGAATGCTCACAATATATGTATTTTGAAGCCGAATTCCTCACACTAGCATACCAGAACCCTAATCTCCTGTCTTTCAATGTTAACGTTGAACCTATATCAAATGTAAGCTGTCAATTTATTTCAAAGGTTGTTTCTAACATTAGAGAAAATATTTTAGTGGCTTTGGCAAAGCAAGAGAAGAAAGAAATGTTACTAGTTGTAAGACAGAGTTTGAAATTTATAAGTGTGATTCTTAAGGTGGATGAATCTGAGAGCAAAAGTTGAACCTGATGATCCAGAAAAAACCTTCCAGCCCTGTACATTTATTGTTTTAAGTTCTAAAGTCTAAGCAATGAAGTAGCCTCTGTAGGAATACCAGATGCCAAAAACATAATACTGTAGAAAATCTAAAATCTTCATTACTTTTATTTTACAGTCTTTCAGATCTTCACCATTTATGTTATTATCAATAAATGAGAAATATAAAGCAACTAAAACAAGTTAAGATGACACTGTTTAAGATACATCTTTCAGAAACATTTTCAAAAACAATATAAAGTTGGGTCAATATCAATTTAAAACAAAATTATATCCAGAAAGTAAAATTCTGAAGCAGATTTCCAAAGGTGGTTGAGATCAGGAACCTCAATTTCATTACAGTAGATCTGGATATATACTGAAAGCACTGCACGACAAAATAGGCGAATACTTAGTTCAGAAATATTAACTCGTAAGTCCCATGTATTTTGTATATTGATATCCCTAAGCCAATTTAAAAGAATACTAGTTCTCCTTTAAAAGTATGGCATTTACAGTTAATACTGTAACATGTTTGAATATACATGAAATGTATTTCATGGTAGCACTGAACATCCCAAGAGGATTTTCATTTGTTGTTGACTTTTTGTTGAGATTTCAGGATGTAAATGAATGTTCATTGGAGATGGGACAAAGCTGGTGAAGTATCACACTGAATACTAACATTAGTAATAATTTTCACTTGTTTGGCTGATATGTCTTTCTTGTGCACCCAGACCTGGAAAACCAGGTGATTGACAGGGTCAGCATTCACAGTGGTAAGGAAGAAAGCTCTCCACTGCATTTTTCCCATTAGCAAGGTCTCATTCTACCAATTCATTATTGGGACATTCAGTAAATTTCAGAGAAACAAAGATGGGAAATTTGGAAGAGAAAATACAATTCAAGGGCAGGTACATAAAATTGCAAATAATGTCAACAGCAATGAGTGCTGAAGACATATAAATACGTTTGACCAGTGGCTTGAATGGTAGCTCCAAATTTATACATATGTAGATTTGCAGAAACACCTTTGGTTTTGCTTCCAGTGAGGCAGAAATATTCAAGACTGTATTCTGAAAAATATACAAAATAAAAGTAACATAAAGAATAAAGGTATATGATGGTAGTCTTTATATTATAGAAATTGCACAGGTAAAGCAAACTACAGGAGGCTTTATTAACAGAATTTTGAATATTTTTGCCATGAAACACATAAGCTGTACACAATCTATTTGGTGTCAATAGGGGAAGAAAAAAATTGATACATGCTTCTGCAGCTTAGAATAACTACTGCAGAAAGTTTTACTCCCTGTCATCTTAGAAATGAGAATAATTTGAAATTCCCTAAGCCTGAAAACTGCTGAAATGCAATCAATCAGAAAGGCTCTTACAGTAAACATGAAGCAATCTTGGATAAGATTACAACCATACTCCCTGCAAAATCATCTGAGCATATTTTCCAACTAAGGCAATATTTTTCTTCGACAAGGCACTTTACACTGTCTACTTATATTGTCTTTATCTCAAGGCTGCTCCAATTTAGAAAGAAACCTAACTTTATTTGGTAATGTAAAGGGGAAAAAAATTCTGAGTAGATTCAGCTTTTCTCATTTATTCCAACACAGCCTGCTGTTTTACAAAACTAGGCATAATACTTCACAGAAATGTTTCAAATTGTCTCATAATTACCTACTGAATACTGCATACAATGACTATACCCTTAATTAATTTGCATCTAAAACAGAAGTCTGCCATTTGTTGTTATTGAAATTAAAATTAAGGTCATCATAGATTCCCCCCAAACTGACATTAAATTGTCTGTGAATTCATTTTTGAAGTTCATAAGTAAACCTGCAAATTGAAAGAAAAAAATGTAGATCATGTTACACTTTCCTTTACGTAGTAGTATAAATATATTAAATGGGAAAAGCCTTAGTCTCGCTGATAGGTACAGAAAACATTAAAATCTGCTGTACTGAAATTCCCTACCATATGCAAATTTAAAAATTAAGTTGTCCTTTATTAACATATTCTCCTTTAAACTGCCTACATGATTCAGTCCATGCACTAATGCACAAAAGAGTGGAGTCTTAAATTGAGTCCAGAGGCTTAGTATTTCTGAGTTAGAGTAGAGGCAATTTTAGCCTGGCTTATTCTTCATATCCGTTCAATTAACCTCTCAAAGCTTTAGAACAAAAGTCAGCGTGACGGGTGTCATTAGAATTGAACAAATGCCACCTAACTGTCAAAGTATTGACTTACATCAGCCACTCCAAGCCAAGACCAGGATTTGAAATGAGGTGGACAAACCATGAGGCAGTGCGAGCTAATTGTTGGTATTTCAGAAATCTTACTTCTCAGACTACATGAAGGTTGGTGTTCAAAAAGCTCTTCCATCTCATCTGAACTCTTAATATGGTCAATGTTATTTGCAAAATAAGTATTTGCCATGTGTCCCCATCTGCTGGGGACAGCACCTTGTTCTAGCGACTTGCATTGATAGTTCCTGACTGAGCAGAATACTCCTTGCTTTATGTTCAAGGCGTCAATGTGTACCCCTCAGCACAGACATCCAACAATGGCTTTGTGATCACGTTCCATTCAATTTTCCCTCTGCCCGTACACCATCTCAACTAAAACCAAACAGGGACGTTTTTAGCAGAAGTCAGGTGAATCTGTTCAAAGTTTTGTCAATGCCACCAAAAACCAATCCATTGTTAGCTCTGCAATTAGAAAATTTGCAGGGCAGAATGAGATTGAACACAGACTTTTGGGTTCACCATTTTTCAAATACATCTAATCAAAGTGAATTTGGACATACTGGAAATTAATGGCAAGTACAGACTTCTGTCTGACCCCGGTGCCTGGGAAGATCATGGAACAGATCATTTTGAGTGCCATCACATGGCGTATACAGGACAACCAGTTGATCAGGCGCAGTCAGCGTGAGTTTATGAAAGGCAGGTCCTGCTTGACAAACCTGATCTCCTTCTATGACTAGTGGATGAGGGAAAGGCTGTGGATGTTGTTTACCTGGACTTTAGTAAAGCCTTTGACACTGTTTCCCACAGAATTCTCCTGGAGAAACTGGCTGCTCATGGTTTGAATGGGTGTACTCTTTGCTGGGTAAAAAACTGGCTGGATGGCCTTGCCCAGAGAGTGGTGGTGAATGGAGTTAAATCCAGCTGGCGACTGGTCACAAGTGGTGTTCCCCAGGGCTCAGTACTGGGGTCAATTATCTTTAATATCTTTATCAAGGACCTGATGAGGGGATGGAGTGCACCCTCAGTAAGCGTGCAGACGACACCAAGTTGGGTGGGAGAGTTGACTTGCTCGAGAGTAGGAAGGCTCTACAGAGGGGTCTGGACAGGCTGGATAGATGGGTTGAGGCCAATGGTACGACAGGTCCTGCATTTGGGTCACAACAACCCTATGCAGTGGTACAGGCTTGGGGAAGAGTGGCTGGAAAGCTGCCCGGCAGAAAAGGACCTGGGGGTGTTGGTGGACGGCCAGCTGAATATGAGCTGGCAGTGGGCCCAGATGGGCAAGAAGGCCAACAGAATCCTGGCCTGTATCAGGAATAGTGTGGCCAGCAGGACTGGGGCAGTGATCATCCCCCTGTACTCGGCACTGATGAGGCCCCACCTCGAATATTGCGTTCAGTTTTGGGCCCCTCATTACAAGAAAGACATTGAGGTGCTGGAACGTTTCCAGAGAAGGTCAACGGAGCTGGTGAGGGGTGTGGAGCACAAGTCTTATGAGAAGCGGCTGAGGGAACTGGGGTTGTTCAGCCTGTAGAAAAGGAGGCTGAGGGGAGACCTTATCGCTCTCTACAGCTCCTTGAAAGGAGGTTGTAGCGAGAGGGAGGTTGGTCTCTTCTCCCAAGTAACAAGCAATAGGACAAGAGGAAATAGACTCAAGTTATGCCAGGGGAGGTTTAGGATGGACATTAGGAAAAATTGAAAGGTTTGTTAAGCATTGGAACAGGCTGCCCAAGGAAGTGGTGGAGTCGTCATCCCTGGAGGTATTTAAAAGACATGTAGATGTGGTGCTGAGGGACACGGTTTGGTTGTGGTTTTGACAGTTTAGGTTGATGGTTGGACTTGATGATTGTAAAGGTCCCTTCCAACCTGGATGATTTTATGATTCTATGATTTAGTCCAAAGGGACCAAAATTTCAGGTTTTCTGTTTCATCTTTTCAGGTTCTGGAAGTGGTATTTCATTTTATGGGTGTCTGGCATCAAAGATGCATGCAAATGCTCTGGACTCCCTAGCTTCTTGGTGACTTTTTGCTAGGAACAAATGGAGGAAATGCAGCAATATGACATAGCACACAATGTGTATGAAAGCAAGACAGCACTATAAATGCCCTTTTATTTCTAATTGTCATTAGTTACTCTGGAGAGTAAATGCAGGGTCATTAATAAGTGGAGAGACAACTAAATTTTTTGCCCTTTCTTTACAGAAGAAGCACAAAAATCCCCAAAGAGATTTCCTGTTAACCTGTAGTACTCCATCTGTGTAAACAGACAAATAGAGCTTGAGAGTCTAACATTTAATTATAAAAAACAAATAAGAAGATTCATGTCCAGGGAATGAAAGACAAAAATGCATATTTAAACAGTGAGAACTTGGTGCAAAAAGAAATGCAAACCCTATTGTTATGAATGCTTTGTTCACAGATATTATGATTCATAATATTGTTTATTTCCAGCCTGTTTAGATTTAAGGTACAGGTGCCATGATTTTCAAGAGCAAGGATCACTGTCTGGATTTTGTCATGAGTCCCAATGCCAAGTAAATGTGCCCAGCATGCTAAGAACAGTGCAAACAGATTTGTGACTGCAAACCGTGGTTTCCTTTGATTCCAATTTGGCTTGCTTAGGATATTCCTATTAATTAAAATCTATATTGATGGATTTGCTTGATCGAGCGAAACAGTCTATAAATTAGTTTTATCCATGTATTACTCAGTATGCCATATTTTTCATATTCCCTTTTTTTCTCCCCCCACCCTGTAAATCTCAGCTTTCAAATCTTGGCCTTCAAATATTGTAAGCTTTGCCATTGAGACTATACAGGAACTCCTGGGAGAACTACGAGTTATTGATTAAGCAAGATTCATGACCATAACCTGAGGCAATAACTTGGTGTCTGTGTTTGAAATCACAAATTCAAATTTTGGAGGAGAAACTGGCATTGAACCTGATAAGCAGACTACCGCTGGTGAGAACAGGTGATGGAAACACTCTCCAGAGAAACAGCCGCTGTTCGTCAGAGATTCGAACTCTCCAAACAAGCCTCATGGTGCTTGTTGGGTTTAGAACATGAGACTGCTGTTGCTGCCCCATCGTGGGCCCTCTTCAATGAAAGCTAAAACAGAAATAATTCAGGGTCTATGCCTGAAATTGAACGTTTCATGAAAAACTGTTCCTGCAAGCTCATGGGAAATTCATTCTGTTGCCAAGACCCGAGCAAACGCAGCAAGACAGAAGTAACACCCTGGATGGAAATACAAGATTGGACCTATGTGCAAGCACTTGTTTCATTTTATTTCATTTTCTTTTATGGATACCTGCAGCATGTGAATGCTGTAAAGAAGGTGGGAAAGAGAAGTATCAGTACATGAACAAAAGAACAAGGAAGACCAAATTTTCAGAAGTGAATAAGTAAAAGATGGTCTCTTTCTACTTGGTTCGGTGTTTTTGTACTTTCACAACAGAACTACTTTACTTATTTGTTTGTTTGATTGATTCTCCTGCAACTATAGAAGCTATTGCAAAATCAATAGGAAATTTTGGCCTGTGTGAAAGTTTTAAGTAACTATAGAAATCTACGAAATATAGAGTAACAAAAAAAAAAGAAGGTATCTAACAATAAAATTAGATTAATAGTTCCCGTATCTGCAATACAGCATTTCACAATTCGATGTCCATGATTTTATTACAAAAGTACAGAAGAGTAGAGGTACAAAGTTTCCAAATAAGATTTAAATTAACATCCTTGCATCAAATGGGAAACAAGATCACAGTGTATCGAAATTTCTAACTTCACTTTTGTTCTTTATTACTCCACTGATTTCTCAGAACGGTCTCAGTGGTCTCTCGTCTTCTCCCCTCACTTTTACCTCCTGTTAGCTTTAAGATAAGAGTGGTCCTAAAAAAGTGTTCTTACTATGAACAGAAGGCAGATTCTGTAATATGATAACACATGCTATTATTCTTGCCCAATTTTCTGTACATTCAAATGGAGGAATTGCTACAGCACTGTGGAGACTCTAAGAAAGAAATTTTATAGAAGTGCTGTCCCGGTTTGAGGTAAAACAGAACTAATTTTGTTCAGTAACTTCACTTCTTAGCTGGGCCTCTTCTAACTACTGAAATGAACAGCATATTGTGCAGACAATGTTCACTCTCTCAGAGTGATCAGACCAATGTTTATAGCTGATGCCCAGGCATGGGATGCAGAGAGGCTCTGCTTATATTTATTTCTATAACCCCCAAGGGCAGCTAATTTTATTTGCCCCGTTGGAGGGTCAGAAGCGGAAAAACGTAGAGGGGTCCCACCTGCGGGGAGGACCTGACAGACAAGTGACCCAAAACTGACCAGCAGGGTATTCCATCCCATCTGCCTCATGCTCAGTGTAAAAGCTGATGGATCAAAAAGTCAGCGCTCTCTTCCTTCAATGGCCGACATCTGAGGAGGACTCTTTTCGTCTGCCTGTGATCCCCATCCTGAATGCAGATCCGGAATCCAGTTCCTGTCCGTCACTGAGTCCAGCCTGGGACTGCCCCAGTGCCAGTCTGGTGTCGTGATGGTCATCTTGGGAGCTTGATACGGTTTTGTATATATTTTTCTTTTTTTTTTAATGTTATTATTAATATTTCACTGAAGTAGTTTAGTTCCTTCTAAACTCATAAGTCTCTTTTTCCTCCTCTGCCTCACTCTTTGAAGAGAAGTAGAGGTGAGCATCTGTCTGTCCCATCTGGGGTCCCCCAGGTCCCCAGTAGCCAATTTGGCCTAAACTACGACAAGTGCTATTCCATATGTTTCCCAGTGCCCCTGTACAATGGTCTGATTTGGCTGTGAATGGTACTTTGTCAAAATTATATTTTCTAATATTTTGTTAATTTTTTCTTTTTTTTACTGTAATTTTAAAGATAATTTATTCAGTGGTAATTACGTTTTATTAGATAAGTTATTAATATGTCCACAAAGAAGGGTACAACCTTCAGGTTGCAGTTCCATTTCAGGCATTAAAATGCAATTTCTATTCAACCTTGACTTGGATGAAAGCATGCATACATGCTATCTCTCTTTTAGGGAACACTCACTATTCTAACCCCTGTGGTGTAATTGTAGCTGAACAACTCTGCAGCCACATCTATATTAAGGAAGCTTTTGTCCTTGTTTGGAAAAAAAACCTGGGAGAACTGAAAACTATGTTGATCTTTTAGGTTGGGTTAGTCTCTTAAATTTATCTAGTAAAGATCCTCTCTGATGCTGGACTGAAGGAAGATGAGACCTTTATAGGAATGCTGACATTCTCCAAATTAAGTTTCTAACACAGTCATTGTAAGTTCAGAACCTGAAATTGTGACTCTTCAACTTAATGCAATAATTAATGCATTCTAGAAACACATGTTCGCACGTGTTTTTGTAGTATCGTTTTTTGCCTTTGGGAGCATTAATACACATCTATAGTGGTGTAGATGAGAGATATCCAAAGAAATATAAGAAAAATACATACATATTGTGTGTGGCTTTGTCAATAATGCACACATACAGCTGGAACGTGTATTAATATATCTCTGTTGATTATTTTGAAGGTTTTGAGTTCTTGTGTTTCATTGATATGCCTAGCATGGTAAAAATTACTATGCTTCTATTGCTGTCTGCCTTTCTTCTTTTTTTTTCTTTTTTTTTTAATTTCCTTATTTTAATTTGGGGATTNATTTATTTTGGGTTTTAGTTGTGGGTTTTCACAACAATAGTGCAAAGAGACAGCTTCAAAGAAGCCTCTGCATCTTAAGGGTTTATATAAAGTAGAAAACAAGAATCTAATTTCTGCTTCAACTTTTTAGCAGTGCACACCTTGCTGATGCTCAGCTTTGATTTCTGCACAACCTCTTCACCAATCAGTTTATTTTTACTCTGGTGCTCGTGGTAATTCAGTGTTATAAAAGGTTTTTTTGTTAAGTGGAACATTTGTGAAAATCGGTTTATAAGGTTTGTTATTAGAGAAGACCCTCAATTCTTTGTCACACAGTTGCAGCAAAAGAAATGTAGAACAGTACTAGGGTATGAATCATTTTAGTAGTTGAAAGCCTTACTGCAGAACAGTGACAGTGGAGATTAGCCTTCTCCGTTTTCTTCTGATTTTACAACAGTTACTCTGAAAAAGAAAAGAATTCACAGCACATTCTTTTTTACTTTAAATGTGAGGTGGTTAATATGGGAATACTCTTATGAGCATCCATTACAGGGCGTGGTAGGACTGTGTTTCTTGGGCTCCTATCAAAGGTATACAATAACATCTAGGGTCAGCATCTTAAAATGAAACTCTGAAAAAATATTTTTCTTTTCCAGTCCCTCTAATCTCAATCTGGAAAGACAAGCTTGTTATTAAGCTTTCTATTTTATTTTACTCCAATAAGACCTTCGTATATAAAGAGCTTTTAATTGTATCAGAGCCATAGAACTAGAAACAAATAACAAGGCAAAGTCCTAGAAAGATGCTTTGCCTCCCAAAAGTTTAAAATACTTTCCTATTGTCCCAGAAATATGCAGAAACCTGCCTCTGTTTCCTCACTTGAGACTACAGACGATTATATTCAGTTCTGCATTCACTCTTGATCGGAAACAGTTTGTCTGTCTTTGAGGTTTGAGGGTTTTTTGCTATAGATTAAGAGAACACAGCATTTTAATTGTATGCAAATTAGGAAGTGAAATGCAATGCATCTTGGTCCAGTTTTATATCCTTTGAACTCCACCTAAACTTTATGGCATTTTGTGAATTCAAATGGCTGTGTTAGGGCTTGAATCGTTTTTCATCCAGAAACACATGCACAGCTCAGATGATCTTCACATTTGCGCTAATTGAGTTGTACTGCACACATCCACTTTACAGCGAGCCAGTACAGAGCACTTGCATTAAATCAGAGGCAAGCTGAACATAATGCCCCTGTGGAGCTTGTGATTATCAATGCTGCACATATGATAATAGTGCATGTTGTAGTTCTAGCAATATCTGGCCTTTGCCTGGAGTAACTGCTAAACTTTCTAAAGCAGAGAAACCTTGGGTAAACACCTGAAGATTTCAGATTCTACTCAGACATGATTTCTGAATACAAAGAAGGCTTGTCCAGGAAAGAAATAGCCCTGTGGTACCCCTGTGTGCCACAAGAAATCAAACAAATCAGATTTTCTGCCTCATTTTTACCTGTGAATATGTGGCTTTCTAATGGAAATTTTTGCCTCCACTTATGCCATGGTGGTGATAGCGAAAAGAAAGATAGGAGGGCTTCCTTACATTTCAATACTTCTCAGAAAAGTCTGACAATTTAATCAATGTATTTTAATATCAGAATAGGGGTTAAAACCTTCAAAGAGCAAGAAGAGTGAATTCATACTAACTTTGCAGTTCTGTTCTTTTCCCATCCTGATCTTAATCCATACTATCATGCTAAGAAAGGAGATTGGGTCTTCAAACTCTGAGCTAAGGGAACTGAATAGAGTGACTACTAACATTTACATATGTGTGAGGGGATGAGTGACTGACAGTGACAAATTCAATGTTCCTATTTTGCAAGTACATGGAAATATGTCTAGGGCTCATAATGATTTCCTGAGTGAGAGAATGAGAGACTGCTTTGATTTGGGCATTTTAACTTTTCCATTCTGCGTGATCACTTCAAACTTTCAAGCATCTGTGAGCTACAGTTTTCAGTAATTGCAGGTGGAAGAAACTAAATTCTGTGTTTATTATATTACAAGCAGCCGAAAGATGAGTGATGATTACATTCTTAATTTTGTGAATGAGTTGGTTTGGATTTGACTAGAATTTTAATCTCTAATTCCTTACACTTGAAATCTTGCCAGTTAAGATTGTTTCTTTTTTATGTTCTACACATGAAAGAGTGTGTCCAGTCTTCATCACCATATCTGTTAAAGCATGCCAAGTAATTACTAGTAGCAGAAGTCATGCTTACCAGAAACTAGGGAGTTGTCAGATATATTAATGAATAATATAATAGGATAGGTCTGTTTGCCAGGCTGAATTTAGCATACTTACTTTCATGGGGTTAATATTTTGGCCAAGAGTCAGATGAAACTACTCCGAAACCTATGGAGGAAATTCAAATAGTCATAGGTATAATCTAGAATACTTAAAAGAAATACTTTTATTATTCGTAAGTATTTTTACCCTTATATTGAACTATTTCAGTCCATCCCCATGAAAGTCATTTTAGTGCAATTGAAGTAATACCATACAGTGTTATCCTTTAGGTTTTTCAGGTCAAATAAGAACTTTTGGCTCAAAATTATCAGCCCTGTTGGCTGTGTATAATTGTGTATTGACTCAGCTGTTTCCTCCAAGTGTAGGCGTACTCTTGCGGCTTTTGGCTTAATCAGAAAGAACTTTGGTCAGAAACAGACTCTAAAGTAACTTTCTGGCAAAGCAGGATGGAGCGGAGTAGACTTCATCACTCCCAGTTCTGGCTGCAAGTGATAATCAATATAAACTTTTTTAAAAAAAAATTGAATATCAGGATCCCATTTGGCCAAACTTGAATTCAGAGTCTCACTATCAAAGTGAACTTTGATAAATAAACTGCTCACTTTTACCAAAAAAGAAATCTCCTCACTTTCTGGAAAGTAGTTCTATGTGCACTTTCTCATTCATATCTAGAAAAGCCATGGTTGAGTTACATTTTTTAAATTATTTCTATCTAAAAATAACATTAAAAGATCCCAAACAATTATTTTTTCAGGAGTTTTTTCAAGCCAATCTCTTTCAAGGTATGCTTTTATCACAAAATGCCATCATATTCTGTAACTCAGTGATGTTTATACTTGCTGAGCAAAAATCCCCTTAAACGGATTGTACATATATAAGATAGCTGTGAATATTATATAATGGAAAAGACTACAACTTCTCCATTTTATGAATAAGTCAGTAGCAAACAAAGTAGTGACTGAATTTTTATTAGAGTAATTTGCATTTCTGATCAATCAAGCTACTAAATGGATATGCCTGAACCTTCTGTAAATGTGTATGCCATGGAGAAATGTGCATTTGGGTACTGAGGAGCAATATTCAGAGGAAGGGTAAAATTAAGGAAAATTTACATAGTAGACAGTGGGAGATTGGTCAAATGTCTTCTTGGGGAAGACGGTGGACAGAGTGGGAATGAAAAGACTGCATGAATAATTGAAGACAAAGACAAATCACCGTTTGTGACACCTTGAAAATGGCTATACAAGACCAACAGGAATAGCAATCCCCGAAAAAAGGAACTTCTCCCTTCAATTCAGTTCTCGTTGCCACATTTCCAGAATATGTACAATCTAACTGGTTTTCAAAGACTTAAAATAGAAGATAAATGTAATTTTTCAGACATAGAAACAAGGTCTTGAAGTTGGTTTCATAAAGAGAGGATAATAAAGTGAAGAGGGATAAGGAGCAAGGAAGGTATTATCTGATTTTGGCCAAACTAAACTAGACTTGGGGCTAGGCCAGTTGACACTGAGTTACAGGATTTTTTACCCCTTCCACCATTCAGAGGGACCAGAGTCCCAAAGACACCAAGTGATCTAGAGCTGGCTTCTCCTGCCTTCACCCAAAGTCTGCTTAGAGAGCCTGTGCATCCTTGAAGGTTCAGTGAGATGTGGACCACATCACAGGAGACCTGATGGATTTTAGTTTTGTATCAACTTCCAAGGCTAAAACATTTTCTGGTGGTCATGTTTCTTAACAGGTTTTAGCTTTGCTATTGATTGTGATAGGATTAGGTCTGCAAACACAACTATTTGCATTATTGTATTTATTTAAGCAAGTCAAGAAGTTAAGAAAAAAAATGGTTTAAAGTCTGGGTAGGGAAAACATATGTAAGTATGTATATAATTTCATTATAATTTGGACAAAATGCTGCTTACACTAAAGCAAATAGGTTATTGTTCCTTTCATTAGAATCCAGAGTTAAGAAAGGAAGTAGATCTACGTGGTTCAAGTTTAAATCAAAGCAAGCATATAATTTCCTTTGAAAAATTCATCTACATTCTATTTATGTCCAAGTTCAGACAGCATTTTTCCTCTGTATCTGCTCTTCTGACTGTAACCTACTATGTCCTAGATGAAGCTAGAAGAATAAACGTTACCAAAAATATTGCTGTCATAATGTTTCTGACAACAGTAGCTGGAAAAGGGAATCGAAATCTTAGACTTTTATTGTGGAAAGTCTGCTGCAGCCTGTGAAAACCTTATAAACTTCAAGGAATTAGCCGGTAGTAGTTTAACATAGTATTACATATGCACAGCAGAATTACTTATACAGATTTTTAGATTGATGGCATGAATTCCTATTCATAATTTAATAGACTTATGTAAAATGAATATGGAACTATTTTTACAGAAACCACCCTACGTGCCTTACAGTCTACAGTTAGCTAATAAAAAATGACATTTCCTATTTAGTACTTTCTTGTGTCAATAAATATAAAGCATTTTTATATTGCTATTAATGCTGAATAACAAAAGTGACCAAATTAAAAACATTTATTCTGAAATTTTAACTTCAGTTATAGTTTCATAAAAGAATGTAGTCATGTAAGATGCAATTATTATAAGTTGGAATTTTTTTTAAATGATAGGCCATAGCTGATAAGAATGATTTGGAATCAGAAGCTGATTAAATTCTTTGAGGATGCAACTTTTTTTTTCCCGCAGAAGAAGAGCTGTTTTCTAATATAGCTTTTCTATGTTTTATTGCGATGATGATTTGCACCATTTCTGAAAATTCTACAAGATTTTATTTTTCATGAATATTATTTTTAAATGGTTAGTATGTGAAAGCAATACCATGGAATATACAACGTATATATATATACAATGAGTTTCATGTTTCTTTATTAAGGCTCCAGAAAAAAAGAAGCTCTAGTTGTGGGGAAGGGGAAAAAGGACTTGATGAGTATAGGTGTTTGACAGAAGGAGAGGAATTTCTCATCATCACGAGATAACGAATAACAATTCCTTACACCTTGACCGTCTTGGATTTACCTATGCCTTGTATTAAGGTAATGATGGCTATAAATTTCATTATGCTGCTATCCAAAAAATGAAGTAATATAGTACTACCTTTATTAAACATTAGTTATTTGGGAACTGTAAGTAATAAATTTTAGGTTTATTTGAAAATTCACAATGTACAAAATACTTTCCAAATCCCTATGGGCTTTAAAGCAATGTTTGACAACATTAAAGTCTTCCAGCAGAACATGGAAGTATATAAAGCTTTACTTCACTCTTAACTTTGTTTTCATTGATAGTTTCTGGATTTTGATTAAATCTTATCTTCCATTGAAGTTTAACATGTGTGATCAATTCCCAGAAAAAGCTAAGAACCTCAGAAAACAATTCAGGCAAAGAAATATTTAACACCTATTTAAGACTTTCAACTTAGTCAGTATCAAACTGGACATGTTTCTAGATTTACCCAAAGCCAGTTTTTCATTGCATTAGTAAACTAATCTTCAGAATTCAGTGGTTAAAATTTGTGTTTTATTTGAACACAAGATCTGAGGATTTTACCCTTGGCTACAGGTGTCCTATTCAGATCTCTTTTTCAGGATCTGAGCCTTTTGATTCATTGATGTCAGTAGGGCAAAATCCTTATACAAAGTCAAGAATTTGTTGTAAGTAGAGACTTCTTCAGAAAGAAATGGACTCAGGTAAGTTTGTTTTGCTTTTTTTTTCAATCAGGTCAAGATAAGAACAAAATAAAAAAAAAATCCCATCATCAATTCCAAGCATTCAGGTAATTAGTTTGAGATTCCTGATGACACACACAATACAACTCCTAACTTTATCAGAATTTAAGGTTTTATAATTTTAGTTGCAGATGTTTCAGGAGAACAGAAGTGCTGTGTCAAAGCCACAGGTTTTTGCAAGGCTCTGCCCCAACTTGTAATCTGCGGAGAAAGTCCTGGAGATAAGGATTTAAGTATGTCAGGTCACAGTAAAGGGTTTCCGTTTTCTGAGCTTTAATTTACATTTCCTAATGTTAAGTCACAAGCTACCTATAAAACAAGTAATCTGTGAATTTGATTTTACCACTTTTTCATTATGCTATCAATACTTAAGCATGCTATTATTCTTAACGTCTTCTGAATTAGAGGCTTGTTGCCTCTATGCAATACCTTCATTCATTTCTGTTTGCTATTTACTTAAAGAAATGGGAAAAGTGTTTGGGAAATTTAAGACCAGGATTAGGAAGGGAACAATTTTGTGTTCATACACTCCTCAATACCTTATGAAAAGATTAAAACATGTCTTTTTCTCAGCTAGTTTTAAAATTATTTTTTCTCATCCTTTTATTGGGATACTATCTCCATGTGTAGATCTCGCTAACATCATTAGATCTCAAATATGCTATCTAATGTGTACACAGGATATTTCAAACTGTCCTCGCTCATTTTACAGAAAACATCACAGTATTTTAACTAATATTTTAACTTTTTATTCAAGCCATTTGCTGAAACTCTTCAGAACTTCCATCTTCTTACATGTACCTGGAGTGAAAACGCTTTTTGTGTGAGTCCGAACAAAAGTAATTCAATATTAAAGGCTGAGTTACTTCTTTAGACTTACCTTTTACCTCTTTAGAGTTACCTATTCAGATTCTAAAGAGTTACCTCTTTAGTCTTTTAGCTCTTCAGCCTTCAATCTGGTAATGCAGTGGTAAAAGGTGTGAAATGGAGAGAACAGAAGTTATTCCCTCATTTTCTGCAGGTGAAAAAATAAGGTTTTGCATCTTTAAGCATTCGAGCTCGCAATCTGTTTTTATGACTTTATTTCACATATGTATAATGAAAAGGCTGCTATTCCTTGGCTTGAATAGAACATCTCTTTAATTAATGGTTTTAATATGCTGCTGCTTTCCTTCAGGAAATCTGTTATTCTCTGAATAACTGTTCAGTCTGCTGAAACGATTGGGTACAGACATCAGCATATAAGATGAAATAAAATAGCAAATAAAGCGCTTGCTGTTTAAAAGCAGTTTCTTACCCAAACTTGTCTGCCCTCCTGCTTGCTTGGAGTATACTGACTATAACTTCAAACCGTTTTAACATTTGGGATGCCTTTAAGCCTTACTTTTGTGCTGAATATTTGGCCAAATGCTATAATTGTCTTGTTCCAACTCGGTGTACAAAACAGATGCATCAATGCAATGAATCTTAAAGTAATTGAAAGGGCAGAGTGTAGCCACAAACAATAACAAAACATTACTTTTCTAACCGCATAATAATGAAGTAATTCCACATGTGTACCGCTGCAGGTTCTGATGAGACTGATAACTCCTGATTTTCCAGGGGCAGTGAAAGAGTCTTTGTAAATGAAGGCCCATGCTGACACTGTCTACAGTTCAGAATTGTTACGTTACATTAAGCAGTGTTGTGCTCTTGCACCTTATTAATTATGGAGCCTCTCACTGATTCTGTGATGGTTTTTCTTCAATGGCACCTCTATGTGGAAACACAGCTTCTTTCGAAGAAACCCGTCACACTGAAAGCAGCTCATTAACTTTGGTCTTCCTCTCTGTTTGATACGATAGACTTCCCTAACTAACTTTAGATGTGAGGTAATAAAGTTTTATCTCTTTTCACAGTTATTCAAGGCAGTTCATCATGCACTTCACTTGCAGACAGAAAGCTGAACAGACTTGAGCACATCAGGAATCCTCTGTACATCAGATGCCCACAAAATTCTAATTTGAATGAGCAAAATGACTTCAATGAAAACTCACAAACGCTCATGTTGTGCAGAGATAACATGGGGTTTCTCCCCTCTCCTCCCCCCAGCCTTCGCAGTTTGGAAAGCCTGAAATTCAACTCCCAGATTTTTCCTCTTTACATGCTGATTTCACATGAGTCTGGACATCCCTGTAGGAGGTTTCATGCGAGACAGACAGAGGATCATGATGCATTCCCATAACTTTAAGAATACACCATTTCCAAAAGTGTAGTGAAGCAGAATAGCAGATAGATGAAGCGAGGAAGGAAGTTTTGTATTTCTCAACAACAACAAAAAAATGCAGACTGAAATAGCATTAGTCTCAGTTGGCTGTTTCTGCTAGTGAGGTGTTTCAGGTTTTGGGTTTTTTTTTCCAGAACAATAGTGCAGCTTTAAACAAGTCATCTTACTAATTCCATTTACTAATTGGTGTTTTGGATTTCAGTGTTTAGTGCACATAAGCAGTGTTCGTTTTGCAAGGAATTCAGAGAACAGCTTTTCTCCAGAAGCTCATCAGTGTTTAGTGGAGATGCTGCTTATAGCTTGACGTGTTCATCATAAGACAGCTATACCATCCCACACATACCCAACAGCAGGCACCAACAGAAGGGTTTCACCTGAAACTGCTGTGACATCCTACAATAGTTCTTATGTAATATGAAGGGACAAATGTCATGTACATCTCCCTAGCTGCTAGTTACTATGAGGATTTAAATGCCTCTTCCAGCTTTCTCCTGCTTCATCTTCCATCTAGGCTACTGGTTTTCCCCTCTTTTCTTGTTCTACCTCTATTGCTGCCCTGATTTTCAGAAGTCCTTATGTCTCTTATTGAAAGATAAATGGATTATTGTACCTTTACTTTTCCTTTTCCTCCTTCTAAACTTACTCTTGTGCCCTGGCATTACTTATCGCTACATTAAGAGATAAAAGATTCAGAGATGCTGCCTGCAGACCCAAAAAGGTAACATCATTCACTAATCTCTACCGTCAGAGGACTGGAAGCTTTTAGGCAGGTGGATGTCTTGTTACCAGTATCGAGAGATTTTTAAGGTTGTTGTTGCTGGTGGTTCTCTTGATGAAGGTGGTGATCCTGAACTAGAGCAACAACTGTTTCAGAAAAAACATGGCAGACCTGCTCCTACTGTACATAAAAATTTTTCAGGCAGAAGCACACTACTGAGTCAGCTTCTTGTTTGGTTTTTGGGTTTCTGTCTCTTGGTACCGATGTCTCCATACGGGATAGTCTGTGATTTCTGTGCAGGAGGGGACGTGGTGGCAGTTGCCCTCACCCATTGATCCTATCTTTGTGCAGGCAGGAGTAGAGTTTGCTCTGGGAGGTTCCCCTGGAGAGGAAAAGGCAACATCTCAGGACAAAGTGGAATTTCCAGGAGAGGAGGGTGAAGGGAACAGGGTGATTGTGGCCGTTGTCAAAAGGCCCCTCCAGGATGTTCAAGAGGGCTGGCAGCAGTCCTGGGCTAACCAAGATACCCATCTGGCAGAGACTGAGGACGAGGTGGCTCTGGGAAACTGGCAGAACCCACACTCCTGCAAGAGACTCCTTACCCGCCTCCAGAGCTGCCAAGCCATGTTCATTGGCAGCTAGTCATGGAGACACCAAAGGAGGAGAAAGGTCAGCTGCTCCTAAAGGAAGGACCTCAGCTCCCCAGTAACTGATGCAACCCCAGTATGCATAGTCATCACCCAGGTTTCTAAGCCCCAGGATTGCAGGTTCTAGGCCTGACAATTTGACTAGGTCATGTTAGCCTAGCTAGTCCCAGAGGAGCTAATTTAAAGGCTCACAGAGCATCTCTGTCCATCTATGAGTATAATTTCTAAGTTTTTGTAAGTTTTCAGGCTCTGGTTCAGTTAATGGTAAGGACAAAAGCTCAGAACAATCCTATTGATTTGGTGAGGACAGGGTCATCAAATGCCCTACATGTTTCCTAAAGAGCATTGCTCCTAACAAAGGCCTCCTACTCAGATTCACAACTCCTGTTGGGCCCGCAAGAGAACTATCCCCACCCCACACCTGTTTCTGAGCATCTTATAGAATATAGGCCACACTGACCCTGTAGAAGACCACAAATTTCTATCTTTTGAATACTTTCAGTGATGTGTTTTTATTCAGCTGTTCTATTAGTTTAGAATTCTTTCCATTCATCTTCTTGGTCATTGCCTGAAAATGCACATTCTAAGAATCAGAAAAGGAAGAAATCAAAGTTCACAGGTTGTTGTGGCCCTGCATAAGGCTCCACTTACTCCCTGAATAACACCTTTTGAGGGAACAGATTTGCCGCAAGAGCTCATCTTCTGAGTTCTTCTTTCATGGGAGAACAGATGCAGTTTCTGAGATGGTAGAAACACTCTCAGGTACCAAAGAGGTGGCCATGGGGTGTGGCCATGATGAGGCTGCAAACTTCTGCCAATTCTGAACAAAGTGCTTGATCCCAGGATGAGGACACATGGGTGGCTTGCTTTGAGAGTGGAAAGGAGGAGAGGAGAGTTATACAAAAACTCATCAATGATTTGGGGAGTGGATACAAAGCGATTCCTTGCTATGCTCCACAGTGTACGCCTAATTAAAGAATGATTTTCTGCAAACAGAAAGTAAAAGCAAAAAGTGTGACTTACTGAAGCTCAATGTTAGTGGCATTTGTTTGATGTGTCAAGTCTTTGCCCCAATAATCGAAATACATCACATGAAACAGCTCAAAGGACATAGGGAGTAGGCATGGTTTTCTTTGCACCCTACTGTGAGTCTTTCAACAAAGGTCGCCTTCCAACTGCTAGAGGAGTGCAGCAAACCACTCTCCCCAGAGGAGGAAGAGTCAGAAATTTTTCACTTACAAAGAACATTTCTCTCTGACAAATTTTACGTAGGCAATTTGATTTTACTTCAGTTATTTTCCTGAGGCACTAAACCTGGTTCAGAGAAGAATCCAGACATACTTGGAATTATTTTTGTAAATAACACATGGTGCAATTTATTCTTTTTCTACCAAATTGGCATCATTACAAAGTGCTGCAAGCTTTCCAAATTATGTGACAACTTTTCTGGTGCTTGGAAGTAAAGACCTCTTTTCTCTAGGAATATAAAATAGTCTGTATTAAGCAGGAAAATGGAGAGCTTTTACACTGGGTTAACACACCCACTACCTTGCTTATGGGTGTATAAGCCAGGGTGACAAAATGTATGACATGCTATTTTCAAATTACTGTTTGTGATCCCATTTAGCTCGGAATAGGCCTGCATGCCCTATGCCTGTGTGAAATGCCCTGTTATTTTCAATCTGTTCCATTTAACAAATTGGCACTCTGTAGGAAAGCTAGTTTGATCATTCCTTACATGATCCTAATTTACATAAATAGGAAATGTCCCTTCCTCAGTCTTTTGAAGGGTGTTGTTTTTTTCCTTGTTCATTGCTAGAATATTGTCAAGCACTATAATCCTGCACCACATTCTCTCTCTGGACTTTTATTGCCTTTTCTTGCTGTTTGAATCTTTTCTTACACTATGTGGAAAGGAAGTAATAAATAAATATATGTTCTTAATAACCCTTTTTTTTCCTTTCAAAGTACGTACAGCTCTCATAAAATGAGTGAAAATTAAAGTATCTTGCAAACAAAACAGCCATTCTTACCGATAACACAAAGTGTTCTATTTCTGTATGTTTCACAAAATTTACTATCAATTCTCTAAAATTTTGCAGTCTGGAATCGTGACTATATGAAAACATTGGCTTCTGGAGACTGAACTAATACCGCTTTAATCTTGTTAAACTAAACTCAGAACTGGTGATCTTCAAGCAGCAATAGATACAGTCACAGGCATTATAGGGAACTAAGTCTAAAAAAAGCAGCAAACCTTTTTTCTATGACATAATGTCTTCTAAGAAAGATACTCTGTAGAGCAATAAATTATTTGGAAATTAGGTAGTAGCTTGAATGTAACATCTAAACAGCAGATTGGGCAGACAGTTACAAGAGGAAGAAATGTCTCTGGAGTCAGGTTCTATGACATACAAAATGACTACAATAAAGATTCAGAAACAATTTGGGTTGCTGATTCCTTGTATAACAGGAGTTAACAAGGAGGAGCTAGGTACCTCAGAGTGGCATGTACTAGTGATTAATGGCTGAAATGGCTGGCTAAGGAAATGCTGAGGGTCCTGGAGAGGTATCAGGAGGGTGGTTTCTAGCAGAGGAGGGAAGTGTTTAAAGCCTCTACTTTAGCTCTCTCTGTTAACTTTCTGGGGTTTGAAAATGCAGAAATTGGAGCAGTCTATAATACCGAGAAACCCAATACAATGGGCACCCTCTATGATTGACCATCACCTCCACAGGCTCCGATCTTCCTGACGTCCAAACAATTACTATGTCTGCCTTGTAAAACTAATACTTACATATGTTGGCCATATTTTTAGCCCATTGTCACGGTTTAACCCCAGCCAGCAACTAGGACCACGCAGCTGCTCACTCACACCCTCCCTTTCCTCTCATCCTCCAAGAAGGAGAGAGAGAGAGGGAAAAAAGGAGGGGGAAGGGAGAAGAAAAGAAAAACCTTGTTAGTTGAGATAAAGACAGTTTAATAGATCAATAACAGAAAAGGAAAATAACAATAATAATAATGACAAAGGTCACTCTCACTTCCTGTTGAATTGGCACCGTCCTAAGCAGGGATCACCGATTCTCCTTCACCAGCCAACCCCCACTTACATACCAAGCATGATGTCTATGGTATGGAATATTCCTATGGGCTATTCTATTGTTCTGTCTGTGCTCCTTCTCAGCTTCTATGGGAAGCTGAAAAGAGTCCTTTAAAAGTAAAAAAACCATCACTTGGCAGCAACTAAAACAATATGCATTGTTAATATTCCTTTCACAGCAATCACTAGAAAGAAAATTAAGTCTTTCCTAGCTGAAAGAAGGACACTTATATAAAGTCAGTCTCACGCCCAGATCTGCTGCAATTGTGTTTCATGGTATAGGCACTTACGTCTTTGTCCGAAATCATGTAGAGAACAATCTGGGAGTTTCTCACATGCTCTGCCGCAGTCTTTAACACCTCCTCTGGAAATTAGACCTGGAACACATTTCTTCCTGCCCAGTTTTCAGCAGAGCAGAAAGACATAAAAGTAGTAGACTCTTCTTACTCCCACTTGGAATTTACAAGATGGTCTACAGAATACTTGAATGTATATACTACTCCATTCTGTGAAAGGTGGGGCACTTTCTTTTGAAGGATTGTGTGGACAAGTTTTTATTTGATAGACTAACATCTTGTTTTGAGAAGTAAAAAGTCTGGATTCCTCTTAATTTAGTGAATTTCTTCTTTTCAGCTTAATTTAAAAATACTATTTGAGGTCTTAAGCACATCCTCTGCTTCTCCACAGCCACATCGTATTCATAGCCAACAAAATTATTCTTATGGGGAGGATATAAGCATCTTTATCTGAAAGAAGGCTGTTGTTCTTCAAGCCCTGCTACCACTATGTATTAACATAGACAGATAACTAACACTAGGATGAAATAACTAAATCAGCACTAAGATAAAAGGAACTAAATTCAGTAGAATTTCTCCCCGTATCATTTATCACAACTAGTAGATCCTCCTCCATTTGAGACAGCATCTCTGTACAGACACAGAGAACTTTACTCATGGAATTTTATTGTCCCTCTGGCCCAGACAAATCCCTTGGGATATAAAAAGCAGGACCTAAAGACATGAACTGAAACTGAGGATGAATAAGATTTTTACACTTAAGAATATGTGGGAAGGCATTGGAAGAAACCTGTATGGATTTAACCTTATTAACTAGACATATGGATCCTATCTCCCCTGTCATGTTTCTTGGGGTTGCAGCTGCCATGGAAATTTGATTGGATCAGTGGCTCCACATGAAGCTGTGTTGGGGGTTAATTGGGAGCAGAGTCAATGTAGACAGCTAAATGTCATCATATGAATAGGTCTGGATTCCCAGGGAAATTCCATCATCCGCATACATCAAGGTAGGACTTCTTCCAGGTCAAAGAGCAAATATAGTGGACGAAAGGACAGAAACAAAAGACAGAACATCTATAAGGGATCGCTTCCAGGGACTGTCAGATTAAATTAATTTTTATATGATAACTTAAAAGTCTGTTCTCGTTCCTTTGTTGTCTTCCCCCCTCCCGCCCCTCCCTTTTTTTGACATTTTATTTTCACTCTTCTAACTTCTTGTACTTCCACCTTTTGTGACAGGTTAAGAGCCTAAAAAAACCTCGACTATTATTTTTTAAAAATTATGGTTCAAAATTCTGAATTAGTTGACACCTATTTGCCAATACTCAATTAAATTTATTTAAGGTTTATAAACAGTCTTTTGCCCTACCTCTTGTCCTTTTCAGGATCTAGTAGTTACTATAAGAAAGAAAGGAGTAGAAATAATAAGAAATGTCCTAAGAAAGAAAGGATAAGAGACAGATGTTGAGATTCTGAATTCTATAAATAAGGTATAAACTATGTCATGGTGGATAAAGAACTGGCTGGATGGTCACACTCAAAGAGTTGCTGTCAATGGATCGATGTCCAAGTGGAGACCAGTGACGAGTGGCGTTCCTCAGGGGTCGGTACTGGGACCTGTACTGTTCAACATCTTTGTCGGCAACGTGGACAGTGGGGTCGAGTGCACCCTCAGCAAGTTTGCTGACGACACCAAGCTGTTGGCGAGGTAGACACGCTGGAGGGGAGGGATGTCATCCAGAGGGACCTGGACAGGCTGGAGAGGTGGGCCCAAGCCAACCTCATGCAGTTCAACAAGGCCAAGTGCAAGGTC
>VUYV01000125.1:545730-581239 GCA_008711295.1 Anarhynchus alexandrinus
GGAAGAAGGCAGGTTTAGATTGAACATTAGGAAGAAGTTTTTCACTTTGAGGGTGGTGAGGCACTGGAACAGGTTGCCCAGAGAGGTTGTTGAGGCCCCATCCCTGGAGGTGTTCAAGGCCAGGCTGTATGGGGCCTTCGGCAGCCTGGTCTAGTGGGAGGTGTCCCTGCCTATGGCAGGGGGGTTGAAACTCAATGATCTTCAAGGTCCTTTCCAACCTAAACCATTCTATCGTTCTATATAGTAAACATACCTGTAAGAGACCATGTAACTTTCTTGGTAAAAACCATATATTATATTAATGAAAACTCCTTTTTTTTTTCTTCTGTAAAGGGATATATTCTGTAAAGTGCATATATTTTGCCAAATTTTGTTCAATATATGGAACATAAACAACTACAAATCTAACTCAAATTTAAACACATAAAACTGCAATTCAATAACATGGTATTTTCAGAACTACACATGCAACATAATTAACTCCTGCAGAAGTAAATATTTGTGAGCAGGACTTATTTTTTCCACGTAAACATCTGCCCACTGAGCTACATGATTGTTGCAATTATACTGATAAATAAGTAATGAACAACTTTCAAATAAATTTTTATACTTAGAAAAGCAACATGTTAACAAGAACATTCTTGTAACATCAAGCACATAAGTAAGATTAAATTTAGACTTCTTGCAGACAGGATACAGCCATATCCAATTGCCATATTTATTTGGCCACTGAACCACCAGCCACCAGCATATGTTTAGAATTCTTTGGGTCTTCTACTGCAGTTGCACAGGGTTGTAAGACTGGTGATGAGAGCCATCATCTCAAGGCTGGTGTCGTATGGACATATAACAGCTCTACCTGACATAGATGATAAGCTATGGCTGACTGCAAATACATACAAGGCCGATTTTAGTCACCTTACATGTTTTGTCTCTCCATGTAAGCCTAGCAAGAAAGGGTCTTTGAACACGATGTACCTTCATAGGGCAAATACGCAATACCCACAGCATTTTCACATCTTTGGCACTTGTAAGCAGGTCCCATAAGCCTGTTACTTAAAAGAACCTGAAAGGAAGAAGTAAGGAAAAGGGGGAGCTGAGTGAAGCCTACATACTGCTAAGTTGCCGTAGCTAAGTGAAAGGATGGGGTATCCTAGGACAAGTAGAAAAAGACAGGGAAAGTGCATACGTGATTTGCAAGAACTAAGCAAAGCAATTCAGTCCACCAGGGAAAGGCAGGTGATGTTAAACAGATGTTCTTAACAATAAGGGCAATTTTCAATTTCTAATGTCTTGCTTGATTTCCATTATCATGTATGGAGTTTTATTCCTGTGAGAAGTTTAAGCTGTTGTGATTTTTGAAAAAGCTGTTCATATTACTTTCCCTTGATTTAACATCAGCAGACAGAGGTCTGCTTGTAGTTTCATTCTGAGATGCTGTTTTCTGCCAATCAAAAAGTTGAAAACCACTATTCCGCTACAAAACATCCCTGTGTAAATCAAAGACATCTGGAAATGTCTTTGCAGTTCTCACAGCTTAATAGCATAACTAGCACATAGACTAATCTTTCACTCTAAGTTCATATATTCTGTATCTCTGCTTCCCCTTCAAAATTAAAAGCATGGATGCGTTTGATAAGTGTATGACCATTATTGAGTTTTCCTTTTCTCTAGTTGACAGATAAGTCTAAGACTTATAAAAGCATAAGGTCCTTCAGGCTTGCAATTTCAACATCATAGATTGTATTTCCACCAGGTATGGTTGTACCACAGTCAAAATTCTGTTGTCTTAAAAAAAAAGCAATATCTTTTCCACATTCCATATGATCTTGAGCTGTTCAACATATTGAGTGGTGCTAAGGAAGCTCCATATTTTTATATGGTAAAAGCAAAGAAAGAATTTTGTTATTTTAATGTATAATAAAATTTGTCTTCTTGTTCAGATTCATTTTTTTCATTGTGAGTGGCAGCCTCAAGATTTTTAACTCAAGTCTCTCTCATTTGAGCCTCATGTTCATTAACATAAAATCATTTGAAACCCCATAGCTCTCTGGATGGTGGACATAGCAGGAAGTTATTATTTTTATCTTACTTCCTAGCAGTTTAGTTATTTGCATTATTATTTTTTTTTCCTTCCTGGGTAATCATTTAGTCCATGGTAATAGAATCTGATGATTTCATGTATTTGCTTTTGGAAATCTGAAAAACTTACAAAGTCTTCACAGTTCATCAGATACATATCATTACCTGTTAGCGGAAACTATTTCAACAGAAATAGTATCTGAAAAGTATCATGATATTTGATAATAATCACTATAAGTAGACAAATTATTCTTCCTGTTTACAAAGGGTAAGTATTAAACTTGAAATTGCTCACTCTGTATATCAAATGTGCCCTGTCAACATGCTAGGGACACCATTTTTTAAAAAATAAGGCTGGTTATTAACTTTAACTGTGACTAGGGGTACTTTGGAAGACAAGAGGAAATATTACTGCCCCTCACATTCTGGGAAATTAAGTCTATTCCATTGGTTGTAACCAAAATTATGCATAGGGCACAGGTATCATTTTTTCACCCTATTTATCAGGTTATTGACTGAATGGATGGTGGTAACATTTCTCTACCTCATTTGTGAATTGTGCCTAGCAGTATACCAAAACATTTTGTTCAGGGGAGCAGTTGGCTGAACTTAACTCTGCACCCGGCTGCTTTCATCTGTCAGCAATGATGAGGTTAAACTGTAATGCTGAACGTCAGATAAGAAGTCCTGGTGAGAACAAAACATTCACACAGTCTGAAAAGAAAATTTAATCTTATCTTAATTTCTTCAAGAGTTTCTTTGCTGCAGCTATTTAATTTTTCAGGTCTCTTGCAGATGCATAGGAGGGAAGGTCTATGCCTTCCAGAGTTTTAGCTTGGTGTGCAGCCACTTCATATCTAAAAAAACCCACCATGTACTTCAGTTTATTTTTGTGACAAAATGAATTGATGTGAGACTCTCAACATCAGACTCCCATTGCAGTTTTGGAAGAAACGTAGCATGACTTCTATTGGAGAACCTGCTGGTATAAGCAGGAAAAAAAAAATGTCGCTATTATAGTAGGTGTAAAAAATACCTAGATAAATATGCTCATTAAAGAGAATATATTATTATTAACATTTACCTTTCACTTCTGAGGTTTTTTAAAAAAAAAAAAACTTAACTAGATAATTGGAACCATAATATTTTTCCAGAAGATTAAATTAGATTGAAAATAGGGCAGGGTTTTGGTCAACATTTGTCAGTGTTCTCTTTGACGTTTTTATATTTAGACCCAACACAGGCAGCACTGGTTTTGGATAGAACCAAATGGTACTAAAATTTTAAAAAGAACTGATGAGAGAATTCAGCTGATGGGACTGATGAATGTTTTGCGGACAGCCATCAAGTGAATTGCTTCTCGCTGCAGCCAGTCAAGCATTCCCCAGTTTCCCGCTTTATACTGAATAGAAAGGATGCGCTGCTATTGGCATGTTCTCAAGACTCCTCCATTGCCCTGTGTCACAGCACCAAAGCCTCCACAAGTGTCCAGGGGAAAAGTTCAGTCTGTGTGGGAATTAATCTGCTGGGGTGAACTTTTCCTACCGTCCGAAGGCATATCCTGCAGTGGTACAGCTGCCTTTGGTTTTCCTCAAGGGACCTTAATAACCATTTCTGCAGAGAGCTGAACCTATAGCAGCCTTTAGATGAGGGTTTTTCATGATTCACATCCTCAAAGAATTCCCCAGGCCGTTTTCTCCCTTTCTAGATGGGAAACCAATGAGTCGGAAATTATGTGAGCACACCTAATTTTCAAACATTTCAACCTTGTGCTTTTTATTGCTCCAGTAATAATTTGAAGAAATTCATCATCCTCTCTCAGATCGAGATTTCTGGGCACACTTCACTATCAAACTGCTCTAATCCTTCAAGCTGACCTTTCAAGTTATGTATTAAAGTTGATTGCATTTTGTGTCGCATCAAGCAAATTAATTCGGTCAAGATAAGAATCTCTTTTGAATCTTTTTTCATTGCTTCTATTGGCCCAAACCTGAAACTTGGTGGGGGAGGAGGTTCAAGGATGAATAATACACTTGTTAAGGTGTCTTCTCCTTGTCACACAAATCTTTCCTAATGGCATTTCGCTATTTCTCCCTGTTTACCAAGAAAGACAGGCTGTGCTGAGATTGCACAGTGCATTAGGTGACCAACAGGGAAGTCTGAGTGGCGGCAGCATGGAATGCTTAAACTACTTAGATATGAAAACTAGTTTGTATTTCTGAACATTTTTTTTTCCTCTAAAAGCAAAGTTTTGTGGCATATCTTGGTCAGCTGTCATTACATGACAAAAATTGCACAGTTAGGCGTATCCAATCATCTCTCATTTTGCAGCTTTCCCCCAGAACTGCACCAATCACCTGTCCTGGTTTGAGGTAAAACAGAACCCATCTTCTGTTTTGTAATTTTACTTTGCAGCTAAGCCTTTTCTAACTAAATGAACTTTCTGAAATTAACAGCATATCATGCAGACACTGTTCACTCTCAGAGTGATAAGACCAATGTTTATAGCTGATGCCCAGGCATGGGATGCAGAAAGTCTCCTGCTTATACTTATTGCTATATCCCCCAAGGCCAACCAACTTTGTTATTTGCCCATTGGAGGGTCTGAAGCGGAAAAGCGCAGTGGGGTCCCACCTGCGGGGAGGAGCGGACAGGACAGGTGACCCAAAACTGACCAACGGGGTATTCCATCCCATCTGCCTCATGCTCAGTGTAAAAGCTGAGGGATCAAAGGGTCAGACTGCTTTCTTCAATGACCGACATCTGAGGAGGACTCTGTCTGTTCATCCACCTTTGATCCCGATCCATGTATTCCTGAATGCAGATCCAGAATCCAGTTCCCATCATTGCTGACTCCAGTCTGGGACTTTCTTCGTGCCTATCGGTGACGTGATAGTCATCTTGTAAGCTCGATACTGGTTTTGTGTATATTTCATTATTTTCTTTTTTATTATTACTATTTTGTTAATGTCTTAATATTTTCATTATAGTTTAATTTTTTTCTAAACTCGTAAGTCTTTTTCTCTCTGTCCCTCCTCTCCTAGATCAGGTAGAGGTCGAGGGAAGCATCTGTCATTCATTTTCATTGGCCAGTCTGGCCCAAACCATGACCACACCAAACCCAAAAAGTAGCAAGGTCCAGAACCCATAAGTGCTACTTAGGGTTGAAGAAACTCCCTTGGCGGAGAGAGGGACTGAAAATGCCCAAAGATGGGGAAAAAACCACATGCTAGGAAATAACAGAACATGAGGACACCAAGACTCGTCTTTCAAATGTATGTGAGTAGTCAAGTTTTACAGTACTGAAGAACTATGTGGTGTAATTAGTATGCTATTCATTGAACATTTAACTAAGTTGTAGTTACTGCAGATTCTGAATTCTCATGCCAACACAAGCATTAAGGTAATGTGTTCATCACAATCAACTGCCAGCTTTATTTAATCTATACTTTTTATACGTGTGTTTCAATATTTAACATCACTAGAGCTTGAGGCCTTAACACCACCTTAACCTGGCAGGTACAAAAGGTAAATATTGAACAGCTACAGACAATGTGCAAGAAAATCCCCAAGCGGTAATTCTTTAAGGCAGACAGTGAAGGAACTGCCATAGCTTTGAAAGCAAATTTTCCATGGCTATCAAGTTCCTCTAAAAGACAATATAAAATCATATGAAATTCTCCATAGTATTAAAATACTGAAAAACTGGGAAGGATCGGCTGTCTTCCAAGAGGACTGAGGACCAGGAAGATTCCACTCGGAATAAGCTTATCCAAATAGTTCATGTGTGACCATACATATAAGCATGTATATACATTTATATAGGGATTTATTTTACATTACCACAAACAAGATTGGTTTTGCCTGATTTCGTGTGTATCTCTAAATGTTATACATACAATGGAAAGATGACATCTTTCTTCTTTTGCCTTTAGATTCATCTTTTTCTTGTGGAAAGAGGGTCCCAACAGTTTTATTTTGATTAGTAGTTCTTCCTTTGCCTTCGTAGATATGATGTACTCTCTTTTGATAGTTACGTCAACCAGTAATGGTAGAGTCAAAGCAGCATTGTCCAGTTGTTTGGGTTTTTTTCTTTATTAACTTCATATTGTCAAACCAGAACACTCTTTTGTTCTTATTCCTTTTAAACCAAAATGAGGAGTGTATTTCCCAGATTCACTTTAGGAACACTAATCTTGATAATTACTACTAATCTGAATCAGATGCTCTGTTTAACTGCAGGTTCGCAGTGAAACCAGTGGGTGTTGTATCATTAGACTGTTATTCCTTTTCTGCACTACTAATGGTAAATGAGTCGGGATCAGAAATAAAAGGAACTGAGCAATTTGTCACAAAATAAACACCCATCCTTGGGAAATTTTGGCAAGTAGATGAAGTATCAGCAAATAGTTGTTCATAATCCTTGTTCATGCAGTGTTTGGAAATAGTCATCTGCATATTCAGTTACTATGAATACCTGCATATAGTTTAAATAATATAGAGACAATGTAGTATAAGGCATAATTTTTTTTGCAAACAGCAACAATTACACACATTGCTGACTGGATTATATATTAATCCACTGATCACCTACAGAAATTACTACTCAAATTTGTGCCACTTAAGTTATTTTGATACCTCCTTTAAATATGTTCTTGTCAAGCAGAAAACATTAATATGGTTAGAAGGAAAAAACTTTCAACTGTCATTCAATAATAAGCTACTACAAAAAAACAGCAGAAGTTTAAAATAAAATAGAGGTGAGCAAAAGATAAGTTCCCTTTATTCTCCTGTCTCTCTCACCCCTTGGGAAGAAAAAAAAAAGATTGGTAAAATACCGATAAACTGAAATTTTAGACATAGCTACTTTCTATGTAAAATAAAGTAAATTGAGCTCCACTATTCACTCTGCATCCCTCCTCTTCTGCTCAATCTCTTTAGACAGAGGACTTCCCTTGGAAATGGGACTTCTGCTTGAGGCACTCCTGCCATCAGCTTTATTGGTTCTGAATGTCAGACACTGCAAAAAGCAAAGGTCCGTCCTTAGCTCACTTATAAATCCAGTTCCCTTTGTACAGCGGTACACCAGGATACTTGGAGTTACTAGTTTAAATCAATTCATTTTGATGTATATCACATTTTTACACCCATTTAATGAAATGATTGATTGTTATCCATAGGTCAAAGTCTCACATACAAAAGAAAAAAAAAAAAGGTTAAAAATTTCTTGTGTTACTATTGATTTTTAGTATTTGAAGAACTGGATGGTCACACACCAGACTGCTGCTAAAAGAAAATGGTGTGATACTGAATAAGTCTCTAATGGACATTCTGAAATCCAGCATGAGATTGCAGCTCATTCTTCTCAGTGCAGCTGAAAGATATGACAATTCCAAAATATTAACATACAAACTGCTTCCTGAAATGCTGAGTGCTAGCATATTAGGCAGTTTAATTTTTACTGCAAAGTCTTACTGTTCAGTAGCTCAAAGAAGTCTGCCAGATGGGGTACTACAAACACTGGAAGGAGAAACAGGTTTTAGGAGAGATAACCTTGACAAATGAAACAATTCTTGACCAAGTTTGAATATTAACCAGTATTTGATTATTCCAGTTCAGACTGTATAACAAGTAGATGTCCAAGAGTTCATGATACTATAGCAGTAGCTTTTTGGTGTTTAATATGATACAACACCTTCCATCACAAACCATGTCTTTTTCGCTTTCAACATTTTTCATGTAGACAGGAGAATTTTCAGCTCCTGCTAATATGTGTATACCTGTCAGTATGTTCTCATTTAAAGTCCAGTCTTAACATGTTTTCAGCACTCAAATATGTCTTCACAGCAATGAAAAGGTAGGAAGACTATTTCATGAAAATAGCACTGGGGTTTGTCCTTCAAGGCATTGCCATCATTTAAAAGAAATTTCTGTGCATAAGTGGGGTGGCATAAATCTTACTCTCTTCTTGGCAGAAGTAGCACATAGAATCATAGAATCATAAAATTGTCTAGGTTGGAAGAGAGCCTTGGGATCATCGAGTCCAACCATCTACTCTACAAAGTTCTCCCCTACACCATATCCCCCAACACCACATCTAAACGGCTCTTAAACACATCCAGGGATGGTGACTCAACCACCTCCCTGGGCAGCCTATTCCAATGCCCGACCACTCTTTCTGTGAAAAATTCTTTCCTAATGTTCAGTCTAAATCTACCCTGTTGGAGCTTGAAGCCATTCCCTCTTGTTCTGTCATTAATTACCTGTGAGAAGAGACCAGCACCAACCTCTCTACAGTGTCCTTTCAAATAGTTGTAGAGAGTGATGAGGTCTCCCCTCAGCCTCCTCTTCCTCAAACTAAACAGTCNCTTCATATGATTTGTTTTCTAGGCCCTTCACCAGCTTTGTTGCCGTCCTCTGCACTCGCTCCAGCACCTCCATATCTCTCTTGTATTGAGGTGCCCAAATCTGGACACAATACTCGAGGTGTGGCCTCACCAGTGCTGAGTACAGGGGCACAATCACCTCCCTACTTCTGCTGGCCACGCTATTTCTAGTACAAGCCAGGATGCCGTTGGCCCTCTTGGCCACCTGGGCACACTGCCGGCTCATATTCAGCCACTTGTCAATTAGAACCCCCAGGTCTCTTTCTGCCAGGCAGCTTTCCAGCCACACTTCCCCAAGCCTGTAGCCCTGCATGGGCTTATTGTGGCCCAAGTGAAGGACCTGGCACTCGCCCTTGTTGAAACTCATACCATTGATGTTGGCTCAATGATCCAATCTATCTAAGTCTCTCATTCTTCTCTTCCCAAATATTTCCTACGTACACCTCCAAGAATCTGGGTACGGAGTCAACTCCTCTGGAGCAGAGTTTGTGGTGGGTTCATGATTTTCTTTCTTCAGAAATTAATGTGAAATACAGCTAACAGAAAATGTTGCCTTCCTGGGTAGCTTATCCTTTTACAATTAAGGACTGTACTGACTCTGTTCCAAGCACACAAATCTTTTTATATTTCATTGTAAATTGGAAATTCAATTTAAAAGTTATCTTCAACATTTGATGCTGAATATTCTGGAGCCAAATAAATTTAGAACATTTGTAAGAGCAAATTTATTCCCATAAATGTTTACAGAGGGAAAAGTAATCTCATTACAGTATTGTATTGCATTGACAGAGGAACAAGGGCAAACTTTAGACCTACATGTAACTTGTGTGAAAAAAACCCGTTTGTGACTGCTGATCATGGGTGGGTAATAAGTAAATTCTGTTTTCATGAATTTTGTATATGTGTACAGTTTAAGCTTGGGCTCCTTTATCATTCAGCTTCTCCATGTTGTCCTTGCTGAGACTAACAGATCACCATACTGGAGTCATAGGAATACAAGTCTTTAGCTTTTCCCTTACACACATGTTCAGAGGTGAACAGAGGCATTCAGAGAAAAGAACTCCTGAGAAATGTGGCCAAAACCTGGGGGATGGAGGGGATCGGAGAAGGTATTGATTGAGCTTTGTAAACAATTAGGTAAAAAGGACACTGAAATGCTTAATTTTGCCACATTTAGTCGTGTAAATCAAAGGTTGAGTCAACCAGACAGAGAATGGTTAGTCTGGATAGAAAAAGCTGGATTTCAGATGCTGATATCCTACAGTTGTTTACTGATTTCATGAAGTAAAATGTCCTGGACATACATTAGAGTGTGACTTTTTAAGGTGTAGAGAATATTCCACTCTAGTTAAAGGCAATGGGAGCTGTAGTTGCCTTTTATAGCTGAATAATCAGACATTTACTGCTTTTATAGCCACAGCAGACTTTTTTTCTTTTAATAAATGAGCACTTAAACTCTTAAATTCTTTCCTGAACTGCTGGAAACAATTGAATGCTTAACATTTTAGAAAAAAATAGACCACTCATGTAAGTACCTTTAAAAAGAAAGATCTAGGGTCTTAATATTAGGGCCCCACTTGGAAAGGAAATCTTACATAATGTAATCAACCTGTGAATGTAATATTAATAAACTACTTCTCAAGGACACACTTTACTAATACATACTTGCGAACAGGAATAATTGAATTAGAAGTGCAGCTGAAAAATACACACTACAAAGAATAAGTTTGTTACTTTATTATTAAATGGTAGCCATTCTGCAATATTTCAATTTTACTTTTCACAAAAGCCTCCTCCTGATTTAGAGTTGTTCTTTTCCTGGTGGAGGAAATATTCAAACTGTAACCACTCAGCGGTGGTAATTCGTGACCAAGAGCGATCTGGCCTGGATGGCAAGAAGTCCTGACTGCAGAAGGGGTTAAACTGGTTGGAAGCAGGGATGTCAAGGACAGAACAACTCCCTGCAAGAGCGTGAAGTTTGCTGGTGAGATAAGAAATGCCACTGTGTTTGCTTGTAGCAATCAGTAGTGCAATGCAAATGCTCAGGAACCACCTTTGGTCAGCAAAGATAGTGCTGGGGGGTGAACCCAACGTTGGGCTGATGTCTCTGATGCCAACACTGGTATGATTGGTGCTCATGCAAGTGCATATAAGGAATTGGCTTGTGCCACATCTTATAGATCAGCTTATGGTGGTAGGACTCTGTCCAATGCATTCTATTTAAGGTTATAAATTCCCCAACATTGCGATATACAGAATACAAGATGCCTTTGTTTCTAAGGAGGCAATGCCCAATTGGGACTCACTTGCCTGAACTTGCCAACACCCACTGGTGCTGAAGCTGTGAGGTTTCATGCTGTGTATCCATCTCACAGCGATCAAATGCAGGCAGCTCCTCTTGGGGATGAGATGCAGATGACAGCAACAAAAGCAGTCTGAAAAACACAACTGCAAGAATTAGTAGGTTTTTCCTGCTAAAGACTGAAGATAAATATGCTAAAGGCTTTCAGACTCTTCCCTCTTTTCACAAGGGATGAGACAAGTAGAAATGGAAGTAAATTACTGCCAAAAGACACTGGGAGAAGGATGTTGTCACTGAGAGTCTAGTACAGCACTGAAATGAGTTGTCGGGGGAGGTGCTGTAAAAGCCCTGCAGATGAAAACTCTTAAAACCAAGTTAAAGGCGTCTGCCAGGACGGGTTCTGGAGTACCTGACTCCACCTTGGAAACTCATCTGCTCTCAGCAGTCTGTGTAGTACCAATATATATTTATGAACATAGTATAGAGAGCACTTAACTGAAAGGCAGACCTGTGAAAAATGACAGAAAGATGAAAGTCCTTACTGGTGCAGGTTGCGGGGGGAGGATAAGAAGTCCAATTGGGAATTTTAATGCCAGTGAAAGAGCAACATGATCAGATTCACACATTCAGAATTTTTAAAGGATAATTTCCTTTGTACAAAAAGAAATTCCATTGAATAAACTAAAATTGTAAATACAGTTTTCAAACTGGTGTAGAACAGTGCCTTTTTAATGACTTTCAAGGATAATGTAACAAACACTAAAGGTAGAAAAGAGAACAAGAGAATGCTCATTGCAGAAGTCTTACTCTTTGTATTACTGCGGTAACTCAGCATACTTTACTACACTCTTTGGACACAGTTCACAAAATTACATTAGAAGAGCAGGTTAAATAGGCCAAGATTTTCATTTACATAATGCTTGACATTCAGAAAGCTCTTCCAATTAGTCGATCGCTTAAGACTTCTTGCATTGTGGAATGGCTTCCTATAAAATCAAGAGCCTTAGTTGTCAAGTATTAGCTAAGTATAATTCAATTAAAAAGTAATGAAACCACATTATCATATTAAATGAAATATGACATGCATTTTTGCCAAAGTTGCAAATTTTCATTCTTTAAAACTTGCTAGTGTGTGACTGTCAGATCAGATTTTTTTTTTGTCATTTAGACAACATTTTAGTAGTTTGCATCTTCTAACAAGAAATAGTCTGCCCACTGCTGAAGCAGCTGAACAAAGCCTAGCTGTCTACTTAAGATTTCATTTCTTAATGGCAAATTATGGTGTGGAGAGCCAGCACAAAAGCTTTCTAGCACTGCTAGTCTCACATACAAGTAAAGGCAGCATTTATGGTGGAAAGGAGTCTGTTTTCCGTTCTGCTATTATAAGCTGCCAGAATGGCATCTTACAGCTCAGATGCCAGTGCATCAATAACCACAGTTTGGAAGCTGGGTGGTTTCATGCTGGGAACAGGACCAGCTCTTGCATGACTTCAGGCTCTATTTCTGCCTCTCTCTAGTTCTGCAATGACTCTACTTTAGGGCATCCAAATAATTTGCCCACATTTTCTAGATGCTTATGACTCTTGCATCCATTGACTCTTTGAAAAAGAGGAGTATATTAGTTTGCTTTAAGTACACTCATTTTCAACAGAATAGTAGTACATATTTCTGCAGACATTTTCATTAGAAATTCAAATTACCTGCTTTTTCTATAGGACTTTCCTCTGCCATAAAAGACTATTGTTGACAATCATTTGTATTTTAAATAGACTCTCATGTGACCATGTAAAATAGGCAAATAATTGCAAGAACAGAACATTCTGAATGCCGCAGGTACTAAATTAACATTTTTGTCTCAGAAGGTTGTATCAGAACAATATTTAGCAGATCAAAATAATTTCTTTTTTCTGCTCTGTTGCACACAACCTTTTAAAATACGGGCAGCACAGATATAGGTTTCCGTATGAATTGCAAATGACCTTTTAAGACTTTAAGCTGTAGCTTATCGGTAGTACACCCGCTGTAACATCTTTGCAAAGTTTATTACTTTTAAGCATGTTTCATCCACTTTTCTTTGACTATTTGGTATGTTTTTAAATTAATAGACCTAAGAATTCATGCATTTTAGAATGTTTCTTCCATTTTAGGAAAAAGTTGATTAGAAAAAAAAAATGGTGGTTTTATTGATTTTTTCTTAATTTAATTTTAAATTTTTCATTCAAAAATAAATGCTGTTAAAATAAATGGTACAAGACACTGAGTTTAGTTAGTACCTTTAGAGGAAGATTTGTATAGTGAAAAATATTACATCCCTCTTTCCAGACTCTCTAGAGCCAATGAAACCAACCAAAGTAATCCTTAAGGGTTAATCCCACTTTCATACAAACACTGCTCATACTGAAATGTCTCTCTGTATTGCTTTTGGTAGTTTTGGCTGGTATCAGACTTGAGCATTTAAATATTTAAAAAACATTGCTCTTTTTAAAATCCAAGTGACTATGCTTTAACTATGTATACTCACTTGACCAGGAAAATACTGAAATAAATTCTTCCTATATATCATGGCACAGAGCTGAAAGGAGTTGTCAGCAGGAGGCACTACCTTAAGGTTTTTCAACTGCTGGGATCGTGCAGCTTTTATGTCCTTCACTGAGGAGTTAAAACTGCACAAAGTACACACCCTAACTCTGTCTGCTGTTTATTTACACTTATTCTGCTGTGTATTGCTAAACAAGAAACTCCCAACAAAAGCTATTGCTTTTGTCTAGAGTTATGGTGAACGCCATAAAGGATTTGATGAACCAATACTTCTGTGATGCTGCACAAGTGGGAAAGGATTGGTTCATGACAAGTTTCAAGTTGCTTTCAGCCATCTAAGAATGAGAGGCTGCTCAGTGTTAGTACATTGTTATAACAATATAAACTCATGCATTTTTAATAAAGACATGTCTCAAAGTAGTTATTCCATTTTCTTTAGACTTTCCCTGGAATGGCAAGCTTTCATCAGTGCACTTAAGATTCCTTCCAAAGTGTTCCTGAAAAAAAAATACGAGGATAAGTATGGAAAGTAACTGATTGCTGAGAAGCTCTGCAATCTCAGCTGTCAAACCCTTAGTGTAGAAAGTGCGCTAAAAAGACTTTGTGCCATGCTCTAGAATAACGTCTTGTGCTCTCACCCTCATTTATGGGCATGGGATTAGGTGGGTACACCTTATAGACCTATGGTTAGATTTTCGTATAAATGAAGACTTTCAACACCATGTGAATGAGGGAAATACATTGGGGAAAAAAATACAAAGAAGAATAAGAATAAGAAAAACCTGTTTCCTCTTATCATTCTGGAAATCGTTGTTATAGCTGTAGCAAGTAGCAATCAAGGATCTCGTACAGCACTGAGGATAATCTGCATACTAATGAGATTATTTTGGTTGAAAGTGATGCCATGATATAGGGAAAGGCTCTTTCATCCCTCCAAACATTCAGCAACAACTACTCATGATTTAATGAACTTATCTCCCATCTCTGCTTAGTAAATGATATGACAGTCACATCATAGCTCTTCAGTTTATATTGTATAAAACACCACATTTTGTCAGGAAGTTATAAAACCAGGATGTGTGTGGAATGAAAAATAAATCACTCATTCAGTGAGTACCTATATTATTAACTACGAAAGACAAAAGAAAAATTGAGTTCAAATTTCTATATCTCTAGTCTATTCCATAATCGCCTTTTTCTGCTAAATATAAAAATATTAGAATTCAAACCACCACCACTGCAAATAAAGCTGTGACCTGTAATCATCTTACAGAAAACAAGAAGAATGGTAAGATGATAATATTCCAGTTTTTTGCCAATGAAGTATCATATTCTAGTTAAATTGACTACACCAGGAGTCTGAATACCAAGTAGCTCACTAAAACATGACTTTTCCAACAGCTTTTTATATTTCTGAAAGAGAAAGTTAATGTCTTTATGATAATTCCATCTATTTAGCATATTTAAGTAAAGAGTGCATTCATCATTCATTTTAGTAATTGTGGGGAATTACATAATCTTGTTCAAAAAGACATAAAGCCAGACAAGATATTTCTGATCTTTAGGTTCCAGGAATAGCGTCAAGGCATAAGATACTGCATGGCCTATAAGCACAGGAGATAATGATTGCAATAAATCTGACCATGTGTTGAATAATTAATGTTAGTAGGGTTTATGAGGGCTTCCCCTCCTCCTTTTTTCCTGATACATAGTGAAAGCTGTTCTTCTTCAGTTATGTAGTAAAGCAATGCAAAAGAGTAAAAGCAAAACACAAAATCAAACTAAGTGTCCTAGAATTTAACATATTCTGTTCATATTTAACAAAAGGGAGAAAAGAGAAAAATTCTCATCCAATGTTTTTCCTTTCTTTGAAGAATATTTTTCCAATTTACTGCTGCTTAAGGAATTCTTACTTTGCTTTGTCATTGGATAGAACTCCTGTAGTTTCTACCATGAATTCTGCAGAACATTTCTTTTCATTTGCCTTATATTTTTAGTCAAGATTTCCATTGTAAAGTTTTTCTTCTCATTTGAATTTCTTAAATCAGAGTCTTCTGACTTGTATATTTTAGCATGTTTCCCCTGTGTTTACTAATTAGCTGTCTTCTTTTTCTTTCTTGGCCTTAAATATAGCATTCAGTTTTAATTTCCATGTAAAATTTGTGTTGTCTTGATTATGATTTACTTGATTTCAGAACAATAACAAAGCTCTAAAGAATTAATGAAATTGATTTTAAGGCCACAAAAATTATAAACAGGCAAGCTTTTTTCATTGTCTGGTGAGTTCCCACGTTTTTGTAGGTCAGATGAATTTTTGAGCATATTTTTAAAATTACCCTCAGTGTGCCCTTTCTCAGAAAGACAAATGGCCATTTATCACTTATCAGGTGTGGTCATCATACCTGCTCATCAAATATGTGTTTGTTAAAACTCAAAATACTAAAACTCTTTTCAGAGGTATGACTATGAGGTGCTTCTACAAGAAGCAAGACATTCTTCTAGCATCTGGTATGAGAATGCAGGTCCCTGATCACTTGTGTGCCTAATGTACCTAACAGACATCACAATTACAACAGCCATAATTGTTTTTTCCAATGGGAGCACTTTCCTCACTCCCTCTATATTTCATTGTACTCTTAAGACATCTCATGGTCCTTATTCATAACTTGCCCCTTTGCCCCTTGGAGTAACCTTTGCCATGCTCCAAAGGTTATTACTGTTCTTATTTTCTGGAGACCAGGGGAAAAATCTCCAAATACTTAATTCATCTTAGTGATTTTCCCAACTTCTAGGTATAGGAGGCCTTCTTGGGAGTAGTTAACAGACATCAGGTATTGCAGTCAACTATGTTTTTTATATTCTAGAAATGGGAAAAGAGGGGTAGACATTGTCTAATGGAAAACAAAATATCATGTAAAAATTAAAATATGCTGAGAAAAGAAGTAGGGAGGGAAGAAGAATATATAGAACACTAAGTACTTGAGAAAGTTGAAGGCTTAATTTCAGGTAGGCCGATGGCCTGCAAGTTATCCTGTGTAAGAGGCTAAAGGCAAACACTTTATTTCTTTATGGTAGTCTGGTTTACATAAAGAGAGCTTAAATTTATGCAAGACTCATTATACCAAGGACTTGAAAATTAAATTTTAATTGAAATCTGGTAACATCATTACCAAAGTGAAAAAAAGTCATACACTCATACATACGAAAACAAAACAACTCTCACTCTTTAAAGTGCACATTAAAAACATATTATGTCCTCAAAATAGGTAATATGGACCATTCTCTTTTGAGGGCAAATTTGATGTAATGATTGTTCTTGGTTTCCAGCACAACAATTTGTTGTAACATTTGTAATGAATTGTAAACTGAAAATGGGCCTCAAAAATGACAAGTAGAGAACAAGAAGTAGAGTCTGGCTGTGAGAAGAGCTTAATTCTCATTACACTAATGCATCATATGTGCATTATTTAGAGAGATGGAAGATCTCTGTGGGGTTATATATCACTCATTTTATTGAAAGGCTGTGAATACTGAATATTTCAGCCAGATTTCTTGTAAGGACAAGCCAAACCTGCTAAAATTTTAGAAACCAGATGAAATTGTGTACCTTTGCCTATTTGTTTACAAAAATCCCATTAGGACAATAGCGCATTTCAATTTTGTACAGCACTTCTGTTCAAGTTTCATAGGATGCTGCAAATTCTGTAAGCCTCAAAACAGTCCTGTTGGAAAGATTTTTATCTCTATGTAAATGATAAAGAAACAGTACCACAAATAGTTTAAAAAAAATAACCTCTAAATTTTTGTACCTTATGAACAACATTAAAAATCAGAACAGCTTTAAAAACATTGTAGTAGCTCACTTGCCCATGATTACAGCAAAATTCATTGCAAAATCAAAATCAGTTTTTACCTCACATTTGGCATTTGTTCTTGCATCTGGTAGTATGACTGGAAGGCTTTGCAATTGCGACAATTATTTTGGGACAGTTTCCACCCCAAGCCTTTGTGCCATATAAGCACAAATATATCTTTACGCTTTTCTATGAACAAGTATCTTCCTGCTAAAACATCAGAAAATTACTTGTGTTTTCTCTTGAAATATAAAGACTATGACCTTTGTATTGTATCTGTTTTCAGTGGCGTTTTATCCCTGAAATGGAAAATTGGAAAAGTGATGACAGCTGATACGGTTCTGTTTGATTCTCTGTACTGTAGTTCTTATGCAAATTACTGGAATATACTTTTATTGTGTCTCTCTTTATGTTCTCTTTAAAATAAACCAGCCATGTCTTTTCAATCTCTCTTCAGAAAAGGGTTTTTGTGTATTAAGTCATTCTAATCATCTTCCTCTGGATGGTTTACACTATTCTGATATATCTTTTCAGAGTTGGAATATACAGAATGATATTCCAGATGAGGGAAAGTCACTGATTTATATTGTGACATTATATTTTCTGCTGTTTTCCCCACCCTGTTCCTCATGCATCATTACATTTTGTTTATTTGTTTTTACTGTTGCTGTACATTGCCCAGACAACAGTGCCAATCCTGGACCATTACACAGTTTCTCTCACAACATCATGTTACTTTATTATACCTTCTTGATATTCCTGCAGTGTTTTGTTGTTGTTGTTGTTGGCATCGTTCTTTCCTGTATCCAGAAAAATATGGAGTAAAGAATATAATTTTATATAATTATTTGATAGAATCTAGTGCCTCTTTATATTCTTTTTTTGCAATTAGTTATATTCAAAGAAATAACAAAGCAACCTCGTTAGTTTTTGTTTTTCTTCTGGATTCTTATCTTAATGGATGTCCTTTATATTTTGGTTTGTGTCCCATTGTACTTAGGTGCCTAATAATTACAAACTGTACTTGGTCCAACGACTGTATTTTCAAAAGGATGTGTGTCCAGAAGTTTCTCTTCCTTTTGTATGCTTGTGATTAAACCTGTTACACAGCAGCCAAAAAGGACAAGGTGAGAAGCTTTCCCACATAGACCACCTGTCAATGGAGTCTGAGTATTAGTGAGTAATGACATGGACTTCAAAAATAAAAAATAATTGATCTTTAGCTCACGTCCCACAGCAGAGAAGTCTGTCTGGGCCACGCATTAGCTACTCTATTACCCGGACCTTGAAATGTTTGCTCTAGTCCCAACAGGATGAAGCAGATTGTTATGAAACAATCAGATGAGATTGTCCCTTCCATTTCAGCACATGAGGTAGAGGACAAGCCAGAAGCAATGCCTTCCCACTCTAAAATGGATTATCTGAACTGAGTTGCCCGCAATGCACTTAAGGGAATATTATCTCATTCAGGATAATGGCAAAACTTTAAGCATCACAATTTTGCAAGGAATTTCCTTTATGAAAGTTGCACACACATGAAACTGAAAGAAGGAGAAAAGAATCTTTGTTTCTAGAGTGGCACATTTCCAAATAGTAATTTATTTTATATAGAAACACACAACAACTGTGCAAATCCCAGATTTTCTTGCCTTTCCCCTCCTCTTTTCCTTAACCTCTCTTCGGACTTCTTTGCCTCTTTCTGCAGCTGAAGACTTGCTTCTTAGCAGGTCTCTTTCTCGCCACCCTACTGCGAAAAATGCTAACTGCTTGCTTCATATTCGTTTGACTGTGAAACTAAATTAAATTAAAGAACAATCCATATATGAAGTCACCGAAGCATACTGATGCCTGTCTTGCCTCTGCCATCCCGTTGGCAGCATCTCAGTAAACATGCAATAAAAGACCTTGCATCTTCCTACTTGCTGCCGAGAGGTGCCTGACATTGCTATTACTGTCGCCATCCACAGAACATCCAGTTTTACAGCTAAGAGGTGCCAAAACCACTGAAGATTTTGGCAACCCAAAGTAACGTTTTACATATTCGCACTATGTTCATCGCAGTGACAGCTGCTCAGACAGATTTCTGAGTCTTTTGCGCCACTAGTGCTCTACGTATTTCTGTCCTTGGCAATCCTTTCAAGAGGAGAAAATACCAGCTGTTACTCCTGGCCACCAGAGCAGCAATAGCCTTCTTTTCTCATCACCTCAAAATAAATAACTGAGGCAACTAAATCTAGACTGAGGAATGGCTTCCATTTCTAAATTGGACTGATAAAATGATATTAACTCAATAGAGCTGTGTGAGTCTTCAGTGAAAACAACAACAAAAACATAAAGTATGAAAATGGTTGTGGTTGGGGGTTTGGGGTTTGGGGTTTTTTTTGTTTCTCAAAATACTTTTCACAGATAGACAATATGTTTTTTTTTTCTCCCTCACACTATATACTCATATAAATCACTGGAGTAAAGATATCTAATAAAAGTAATCTAGTAAAGTATCTATAGAAGAGATAGAAAGATGTGTTTATACAAGACCATCCAAAAAGATCATTGCACATACCAAACATAATAGTTTCAAAATTCTGCAAATGCCTGTGTCCTCTCTGTTTTATATATCAACAGAATATTTTCTCCCCCCCCTTACTTTTCCATTTTCAGGTTACACATTTGGGCTACATCTGTACACTATCACTTGTGCATTGAATATACTGTAAAAGACACCTCAGAGAGTCAGTCACAACACAGGCATGACTGGAGGCAAAAGAGTTAATTTCCAAGTATCCCCACATATAGCTGATGCAGGAAAGTAAACGGACATAGCCATCACTTTCCAACTTTAATTCCTCCTTGAAAGTCCTTGGCTAGTGGAGGGGAGGGTAAGGAGCTGTGGTCACAGACCCAATTAGTTTGTTTCATCAGTGACATCTGCCTACCATGGGGCTGCTGTAAACCACCCTACTGGGATTACCTAGGATTCTAGAACCTCCTAGTGAATTTTAACCTTTAGCTTCTTATTGTAACAGCTCAGGTGTTTCAGACAGGACTTGATGTGTTGCGTGGCATTTTGCTCATTAAGACTCTAACTTGTCTGCTAATGAGATTTTACAGTGACCACTATAAATATACTTTAATATTTGCTTTAGTAAGTATTTATTTTTGCACTAATGTCTTTCATAGAAGATGCTGTTAAGTCAATAGCTGTACTGATTCCAGTTACTGGATAAACAGATGACATTAATCCTGCTAAGATGTTAAAGAGATTGGGAGGATAGCAGGGAAAATTAGTAAAAGTGGGCTTTGTTCAGTTAAGTTAGCTACTAACAGTAATTTTAAAAGTAGGCAGCAGAACCCCTACATACATAGCAGTAGTTACAAATGTGTCTTCCAAAGAGTCTAAGGGACAGTTGCTTAATTTTAGATGTATCTGCTGTTCCCGTAATTCCAAAAAAACTTGAAATCTCCTAAGGCACACAAGCTGAGTAGCAGGTTTTCTTCAGCTTGCAGTTATGCAGGTCTTCTGGGATTAGAAACTGGCCCTGAAAATAGAGCATGTCAAAAGTCTGAGTCACTATAACCCCTTCACGCATGAATAAACAATTCTCCGCTTTCTTCATCTCCTTTTTCACAGCACTGTGGTGTTCAGATCTTGAGCCTGTCTCCTGGTGTTATACCCTTTTTAGGTTGCAATGTTAATGTATTGATTATTCAAATTGCCACTATTTGCTAAATCTGATTTTTTCTGTATTACATACAGTTCTCCAGAAACAGCTCACCCAGCCGAAAGTTTTGTGTTGCAGGGGGCTGATCTTATGTTCTTATGCTGCTGGTAATAGAAAGGGGAGTATATGTATCATAATACATTGAAGCTATACATTTGCAATGTTTCTGCAGTGCTATCTGTTTATATGAGCTTCCTATTATATCATAGGATATCATATCATTCAGCTTTGCCTTCTGTAAAGAGCTAAAGCATGGCTAAATATTATCTGTTGTCTGCCATCCAACACATATTCTGATACTGTATGATTAAGCAGCCTACAAAACTGAACACTTTTTTCTCATTATTGGAGACTAAGAATGGCTTTATATCATTTTCAAGACAGACACAGGGAGACATAAAACTACCAAATTTTAATTTACAGAAATAAATTCTGACTTCAACTATGTACACCATGTCTGCTCTAGCAAATGCATAATGTTACTATTGTGAGAAAATATATATAAAAAAGAGTCATTTTAGAAAGAGGCAGAATCTGTTTTTGTGCACTTTAAATGGCTCTTCTGGCATTGTCTTGAAATATATATTTTTGTATTTCAATTTCATTTCTTTATAAGACCTTTTTTTTTAAATATAAAAGTCTATCAAACCTTGGAGTATAAGCACAGAACATAAATTCAAAATCTAACTTCCAGTTTAGCTGCTGTGTATCCTACCACAGAAAAGAGCCTTTTCTCTCAGGAGGTGACATCCCGATCCACAGGTATTAATAGCAAACTTCGACTAAGTTGCAGGGTTTCATTATGGCTATCTATCTCTTGATATGCAAGCTAACTGCAATCCAAAGTGCCACATGAATAATGTGCTTTGTGAATGCAGCCAGGAGCAGTAGACTGAATTTGAGAAAAAACAACAAATCTTGCAGATAATGTCCTTTCCCAGCTGAATGGATGATGTAGGTAGTATTCAATAAGCCCAAGGACCTGGCAACAAAAGAATGAAGGAGAGAGATTACCCGCAGTTGGACTGATGGGATCAAGTAGTTTCTACATAACTACTCCATGTAAAAACATATAGCTGAGGAGATGGTGAGTCTGGGGGGCACCAGAAGCACAGTGTGAAGTTAGATTCTTGACTTTCATACAACCAGTGCAGTTCTTTTACAGGATACGACAAACACTTAGACATACTTAATAATTTGCTTTATTTGTCAGTATTTTATGTAGTGGTTTGGAGCGACTTTCACTGGCTGTCAGTGAATTCACTGAGATTGGAAAAGAATTGGGACTGAATTGACACAGTCCTGTAGATGTCCTCACCTTGGTTGTTAGGTCTTGGACACAGCTTAGAAAGAACTATATATTTAAACCTAGTAGAGACAAGTTTGGCTTGGCATAACTTGAGGGTAACCATAAAGGCTAAAAGATACACCTTCCAGGATTTATGTACCTGTAGATGTCTATGTCACTGCAGGATGCAGGCCTGATTCCTAAAAGTAAACTGAAGGCTTTCTAAGCTGACTTTTATACGCTACAAAGAGTTTACCAAATGCCCAGGTTCTACCACAATATGAGTAAGAAGAGCTGTTATTTATTACTAAGTTAAGGACTTTCTGGCTTCTTGATTAAGGACTCATCCAAGGCTGATTTACATTCACTACTTATCTGGATCAGGATTCCCAGTTTGCCTCAAGTAGAGGGGTAGGAGTTTTCATAGACTCCTGCAGTTACTGTAATGACCCAGTTTTTGACATACCACAGTGAAGATCATTTTAGAAATGCAAAGTTAAGCTGAAGTTAAACAGGGAACCAGAAAAGGCAGCCTAAACAATAGTGCTTGCCCCAGAAAAAAACAAAGAGTCAAAGAACAGAAAAAAAATATAAATTTAATAGATTCTTCAGAGATGTGATAATATACATGTAAAGTAAAATATCTATGTTTTTTACTTTTATGACCAAACCTATGGAGTTATTATCATAAATTTGTAATTGCATAATATTTATACATCTTTAATGCATGTTTTCCAGTAGTTTAAAGCCCAGCCTTCACATGAGCTGTACAGGTAAAAATTGTTTGGGTTTGTTGTTTTTTTTTTTCTAGTGTGAAAATACATGTTCTGCAAAAACATCAGGTACAGACACTATTTTCTGACAAAAGAAATCCTGGAACTCTGTGATAAAAGGATCTTTCACATCACAGAGAGGGCACATTTTATAACAAAAAAAAAATTAAGTTGATAATATTTTGAGAGACAGAATTCTCTAAACAAAATTATGCTTTTTCTATTTATATAGGAAAAAGGTCCATGACTTATATTATTAAAAGAGATGTCTGAACATTTTTAGAAATATTTAGAAATTATTTTAAAATTATTTCTTCTTAATTGTATACTATTCAACTTGTTGATTAATCTTTAAGTGCTGAGCTGCACCTTTGGAAACAAGAAAAAACTTTTTTTGTTGGATTCATGTGTTGAAATCACCTTCTAGATCATGAGAAATCTCTGAAGTACCTATAGTTACTAGTTTTGCTGAAGTTCTATGCGCAGCTCTTCAAAAGATTTGAGTCATAATCTGCATATAGCTGACATGTATGGAAAAAATCACATAGAAACTGTTTGACCACAAAGATAACATTAAAAGTCTCTGTAAACTTTTGGCCTTTCTTGTACAATTGTGATCCCAAAAAAATTACTTGCCCACTTCTAGCTAATGTAACATAAAAAATAATTCCTTCAGTTTCAATCAGTTTGAATGTGGACAATAGTCCTAAAACTCCATTCTTTTATTCCTTTTCTTCTTTTTTTTTTTTTTTAAGGTCAGTAGTAAACCAGTTTGGGATGACTGCAAAAACTGGAACAGTGAGATTTATATAAGTCCTAACTATGTGAGCTGTGTGAGCTATCACTTCTTGAAAACAAAAATAAAAAGTTTTCAAAGATCAATTAAGCCTAAGGGGAGAAGGCTTAATTAGTTGGTGCAATCCTTGCTATGTTTTATAGACAGAAGAAAACCCCAAACAAAGCAATCTTTTTGACACAGTTCAGTATTTGCCTTTTTGGCACACAGCAGTACTTTGCTGTTTATTTCTCCTGGTTTTCCTCTCTGCAGTGTTTAGAATAAAACGGACAATTTTAGAAGTCTTATCTGTACAACAATGGTGGTTGCCCTAAGCTGTAAGAAACTTCTTACAGGTGGCTCATTTTCTGGGCAGGAGGAACTTTTTTCCAAACTTTGGCGCTTCACATTCCTATTTCTCACAGTGATCTTCACAGCTTCGTGCAGAAACCCACAGATCTCTCCAAACACACTGAAGCTTTGATGGCTCCTAAATGTCAGATCATGCTTCTAACTGCAAAACAGGAGACAATGTACAATTTTTTTTCTGACCAAAGGAGTACTTTGTACCTTAAATTGCAACCAGTCAGTGAAGGCACCACAGTGCAGTTCAGGACTCCAAAACCTGTGAGACACATGGTGTGGCCCTATCACATATGTTAATCACTGTTCAGAAGTACAGAAAAGAAACATTACTTATTATCTATACAAAAGTACTAATATTTATTACCCCACTCCTAAATATTTTCTCTTTTTTTACATGTGGCATCACAAGCCTAGGATTAAAAAAAATAAAAGAAAAACAGAAAAATCATTTTCTCCCCTCAAAGGGTGATAGAAATCTTTCCACATGAGTTGGTAGGGCTCATCCAAAGGGATTTAAACCAGATTTGAAGGGGGAAAGGGATAAAACCAGGCTTACTAGAGACAAGCCTGGGGGCATCACATCAATGCCTGTGGGACGGCATGTTAGTGAGGTCTTTCAGTTTGCTATCCCAGTGGAGGCCGGGGATGGAGTGCCATGCAATAGCAAAGAAAAAGGGATATTGATGGGCTAGAAATCATGGAAGTGCCTGGGAACGGTCAGGTAGGAATTAGGGCTTCTCCCCTGAAAAAGGTGCTGAGATCAATAGCCCAACCGAAGTGCATCTACACCAATACACACAGCATGAGCAACAAATAGGAGGAGCTGGAAGCCATCAAGCAGCAGGAAAATTATAATATAGTCAATATATCACAGAAACATGGTAGGATGATACAGAATATAATATACATACACATAACTGGAGTGCTGCAAGGGGTGGCTGTAAACTCTTCAGAAGGAATAAGCCAGAAAGGAGAGGCAGTGGGGTATCCCTGTATGCTAGGGAGTGTTTTGATTGTCTTGAACTTAACGATGGTGATGGTAGGGTTGAGTGTTTATGGGTAAGAATCAGAGGGAGGGCCAACAAGGGAAATATCATGGTGGGAGTCTGTGATCAACCACCCAACCAGGATGAAGAGACAGATGAAATATTCTATAAGCATCTGAGAGAAGTCTCACGATAGCTAGCCCTTGTTCTCATGGGGCACTTCAACTTACCAGACATCTGCTGGAAATACAACACAGCAGAGAGGAAACAGTCTGGGAGGCTCCTGGAATGTGTGGAAGATAACTTCCTGACACAGCTGGTAAGTGAGCCAACTAGACGTGGTGTCCAGCTAGACCTGTTGTTTGTGAACAGAGAAGGACTTGTGGTGATATGACGGTTGGAGGATGTCTTGGGCATAGTGATCATGAAATGTAGAGTTTTTCATTCTTGGAGAAGAAAGAAGGGGACTTAGTAGAACTGTCACCTTGGACTTCTGGAGGGCAGATTTTGGCCGGTTTAGGAGCCTGGTTGACAGAGTCCTTTGGGAGGCAGTCCTGAAGGGCAAAGGAGTCCAGGAAGGCTGGACATTCTTCAAGAAGGAAATCTTTAAGGTGCAGGAGTTGGCTGTCCCCATGTGCTATAAGACAAGCAGGCAGGGAAGAAGACCAGCCTTGATAAACCAAGAGCTCTGGCTGGAAGTCAGGAAGAAAAGGAAAGTTTATGGCCTATGGAAGAAGGATTAGACACTCAGGAAGACTACGAAGATTGCGTGAGGCTAAGCAGGGATAAATTAGAAAGGCCAAAGCCAAAATAGAATTCAATCTGGCTATGGCTGTAAAAGATAATAAAAAATGTTTCTATAAATACATTAACAAAGGGAAGACTAAGGAGAATCTCCATCTTTTATTGCATGCAGGGGGAAACATAGTGGCAAAGGATGAGAAAAAGCCACTTTCCATCATCTAACAGCAGTCCCGGCTATCCAGGTAGGTCCCAGTTGACTGGAGGTTAGTGATTGTGACACCCATCCACAAGAAGGGCCAGAAGGAGGATCCAGGAAACTGTAGGCCTGTCAGTCTGACCTCAGTGCCAGGGAAGGTTATGGAGCAGATCATCTTGAGTACCATCACACGGCACATAGAGGACAACCAGTTGATCAGGCACAGTCAGCGTGAGTTTATGAAAGGCAGGTCCTGCTTGACAAACCTGATCTCCTTCTATGACTAGTGGATGAGGGAAAGGCTGTGGATGTTGTTTACCTGGACTTTAGTAAAGCCTTTGACACTGTTTCCCACAGAATTCTCCTGGAGAAACTGGCTGCTCATGGCCTGGATAGGTGCACTCTTTGCTGGGTAAAAAACCGGCTGGATGGCCTTGCCCAGAGAGTGGTGGTGAATGGAATTAATTCCAGCTGGTGACTGGTCACAAGTGGTGTTTCCCAGGGCTCAGTACTGGGGCCTGTTCTCTTCAATATTTTTTATCAAGGACCTGGATGAGGGATTGAGTGAACATTTAGTAAGTTTGTAGATTACACCAAGTTGGGCGGGACTGTTGACCAGTTTGAGGGTAGTATGACTCTACAGAGGGATCTGGACAGGTTGGATCCATGTGTTGAGACCCATGGCATGAGGGTCAACCAGGCCAAGTGCCAGGTCCTGCACTTGGGTCACAACAACCCCATGCAGTGGTACAGGCTTGGGGAAGAGTGGCTGGAAAGCTGCCTGGCAGAAAAGGACCTGGGGGTGTTGGTGGACGGCCAGATGAATATGAGCTGGCAGTGGGCCCAGATGGGCAAGAAGGCCAACAGCATCCTGGCCTGTATCAGCAATAGTGTGGCCAGCAGGACTGGGGCAGTGATCATCCCCTGTACTCAGCACTGGTGAGGCCCCATCTCGAGTACTGTGTTCGGTTTTGGGCCCCTCACTACAAGAAAGTCATTGAGGTGCTGGAACGTGTTCAGAGAAGGTCAACGGAGCTGGTGAGGGGTGTGGAGCACAAGTCTTCTGAGAAGCGGCTGAGGAAACTGGGGTTGTTCAGCCTGTAGAAAAGGAGGCTCAGGGGAAGACTTATTGCTCTCTANAGGGGAGGACTTATTGCTCTCTACAACTACCTGAAAGGACGTAGTGAGGTGGGGGTAGGTCTTTTCTCCCAAGTAACAAGCAATAGGACAAGAGGAAATAGACTCAAGTTATGCCAGGGGAGGTTTACATTGGATATTGGGAAAAAGATTCTTCACTGAAAGATTTGTTAAGCATTGGAACAGGCTGCCCAAGGAAGTGGTGGAGTCGTCATCCCTGGAGGTATTTAAAAGATGTGTAGATGTAGTGTTGAGGGACATGGTTTAGTGGTAACTAGGCAGAGCTAAGTTAACAGGTGGACTTGATGATCTTCAAGGTCTCTTCCAACCATAACGATTCTATGATTAACCTACATGTTTTTGGTAGAGGCTGCCCTTTGATAAAATTTCACTATGAATTAGGTTTCTGCCTCCAGACAACACAAATAATGACTACCTAATAGTAAATAATTTAATATTTCAGAAACAAATTATTTCTTAATAAATATTACAGTAAAAAAGAAAACACGTTAAAATGAACAAGTGCTTCTTCTTTATTATCCAAATCACAGATCATTTTTCACCATATTCATACGTTCCTGCAGACTTTTGTTCACCTGAGCTTTAGACCTTCAGACACATCCCTGACAAATTTATAACACAATAATGGCAGTTTGACATTCCTAGCTTTGTACAGACAATAATATTTAAGGGATGCTGGAGAGAGGGAGAGTCTTTTACTTTTAAGCCCTCAGAGGTGAAAATGCATCTGAGCTATGACACATTGGCAGACAGGCATAAAATGATGTCACTTGTTGATTGGATTTTGTCAGGTCACTGCCAAGGAACACAAGTTTTTGTGATGTTGGCACAGAAATTATAGAGCATCTTTGCAGAAAGTGTGGGAGTAGCAGACTGGTAGATTAGGGCTAGTGGTGAAGAGGTACATCTTTATTAATCAGCATGTGCACTGAACAAAACAGCTTTTTGTATTTCTCAGGCCATGAGTGTGTATTCCTCGGCAGCCCTGTGACTGAGTATAATAAGTTGGAAAACACTGTTATGGGCACCCCTTCCTGCTATCAGAGAAGGCTTCAAGGATGGGGGAGTCAAAAGAGCAAAGTAGTATAAGCACTTCTCCTCCGCCCTCAATCAGAGTTATTCACTGTATTTTGTATGCAAGAATCAGGCAAAGCTGAAGTCACATTTTTGAATCAGCTGTTTGTTAGGAAGAAGGAAGTGATACAAATCTGAAACTGAAAATTTCTAACACATGATTGTGTTACTTAAAAGAACTACCACCTTCCATTTGCTTCATACAGCCAGTTTTGTGGACGGGGACTTTCAAAAGGAAAAGTATGGTGTTCCCAGAACTTCAGTTGAGTGAATGCATTTCTGCAGAATAGCACTGCTTGGAAAGCTTCCTTGTGTCCTCTGAAAGCACCAAGCAAATCATACAATGTGAATTACATGGCTCGTACTAGATTGGATTTTGTCAATTTTTTAGAAAATCTCACCAAATTTCAATAAAGTTACTCATTGAAATACTACTAATGTTTATGAGAGCAGAATTAGAACAAAATTTTTCTATTATTAATTATTATTGTTACTTATTTTTATTATAACACAACACTGTCCAGACATGGAATGAAAAGATAATTATAATCTTGATTACTTATCTCACATTGAGTAAGTAGTCTAATTAATTAATGTCATGTTCTTCCAGGATGTGCACACAATAGAATTACTTTTTAATCAGTGCTTGCACATCCATTTCAGCCATGCCTACTGTTATGCCTCAAATTGCTGCTGTTCTGCTATCCCTAGGGAAGAAAGAGAAAGAAAGAAAGACACAATAGTTGGTTAACATGGCAAAATAAGAGATGAAAAAAATCTCATATCTGTATACTTAGCATTTACTGCATTTTCTGTTAGATTCCATGCCGGGGTAAACACAACTCACTGGCATCTGAGTATCAAAGAAGTGAGTAACACTGCTTTTGCTGTGAACTTGGATGACACACAGCTTTGTACGGTGATGGTAGCAATGCTTGAAGATCGTAGGCTTGAAAGTACTTCTTTGGTAGGGAGCAGATGTCTGATAAAAATCTTGACACAGCTGCAAGTAAAAAGAAACAAAAAGCAAATACCTGTTTGTTAATGCAATAATAACAACTGAGCTATGGTGACTGAGGATAAAGAATGATGATAGTGCTGAACCTGTAGCCGAAAGTACAAGATTATACTGTGAAGTGTATGATTTGTCCTCATAACTTTCCTGTATCACTTCAAGTGCTGTCTGGTAAAACCAGAGTATAATAATTCTGTACAGTCATTTTACTGATGTATAGCCCTGAGTTTAAGCCACTGCAGCATCATCTCAGTCAAGCAACTCAGTAACAACGGCAATCCTTTTAAGTACCTTATTGTAAAGAAAATGAGTGTAATTGATGATGAAAGGCATGTATTCGTGGCTTTCATTCATCAAGCTATTTCTGTGCATGGAGTGCCAGGTGTTACCTTCCCCATTGTTTGGAGTCAGGCTGAGGTTGAGAACAGTCTTACTCAGAATATTTATTCATCTATCTATTTTTTTGCATTCCTATAAAATATTTTTCTCCAACAGATGTAGATGCTACCAGCATTTCTTTCATTCTATTCCTCGAGAAGTCTCCTTTGAGAGGAAAATACTGCTTCCAACTGCATCTGACATCTGATGAACCCAGCTTTCAGAAAAGGATTTTCTAATTCCTGAAAAGAACTTGTGGCAACAAACTACAAAATCCCATTCAGAGTAAAAACAAATACACCTGTAAGTATAAATAAATATAATCTTTCAGACTCATGCAGGCATTTTCAGATTTGTAAGCACTTTTCATCTTTTTCAAAAAGAATTTGCCAAAGGGACTTCACAGGCTGCAAATCAAAGGTTATGGCTTTGGATTCAGATAAAAACCTTCAAAATCTTAAATGTCAGAAAATATCTGCATAATTTAGTAGTCCCATTAACCTCAATGGGTAAACTATAATTGTATTGAAGCTAATGGGAGCTTTGCTATTAATTTAAAAAAAAAAAAAAAAACAAACCACCAATATAGTTAAGTGGGAGCTAGTGCAAAAACATCTGTAGGAGACAGAACAAGTTTGATCTGAATTTGAACATCAGGTATTCTTACTTATGCAGTTTGAGAAACCAAAATAAATTGGGGTTTTTTTAGACCAGACATATGTACTTTTTGACAGATAGGAACAGCATTGAAATGTGTAAAATCATGTATAAAGCAGTAATACTAACACATGACATGGATGCAATGGCAAAAAAAAAAAAGAGTTTATGCACTATAAAGTTTTTTCTTTGGTCTGGCAAGTAATCTACCCTTTATATATGCATATGTGCAATGTACTTAAGGATATAAGTTTTGTCTTTGTTAACTTGTAAACAGAAATAGAAGCAAAATGAAATTAAAAGTTTTAGTGAAAAAAGCAATACTGAAAAAGTTTTCGAAATCTCTAGTCAGGGCGATAGAGGCAGAACAGCAGGGCACCGATCCATCTTACTGTTGTCACTCTTTAACCTGTTGGTCTTTCAAGGCAAGTTCACTTATCACTGAGCAGGAGCTCTGGAAGGAATGAAATGCTCGTATATGATTTCGTTATGTCAGGCAGGAAATGCCTTTCCTTGGTAACCGGTATCAAGGACAGCAGTTATTCCAAGGGAATGCAAAAACCAAATCACCTCCCTCAAGCATACCAACAACATGACAATTTCAGGCTTCTGGCTTACCGGTGACAGTATGCCGCAATCCTTGCTACCCTCGAGGGATTAATGGCATGCGACCTTAGTGACAGAAGAGATATTGAAAGAGAGATTTGCCCAAGTATTTGTTTAAATATAAGCAGTGGCACTGTTCATTATAAAGTGATTTATTTTCCTAAGTGTTCCTAGTGTGGGGTTAAGCAAGACAGATGCAATCACCTCAGACACAAAGTCTTCAAGAAAGTTGTTCTTTCAATTAGAAATGCTTAAGATGAATTACCTACTTTGATAGATCAAGGGTTTTGGTTTTTTCTACAGGTTGATTCTTTTCTCCCCAGCATATGTTCAAGATTTTATTGTCCATGAAAGTGAAGGGCAGAGAGTACAGGGTCCAGCTGAACACAGCTTAGGGAAATGAGATGCATAGTAAATGATGTGCATAATTCCCTGCACATTTATGCTAGTGACAGGGAATCTCAGGTGCGAAAACACTCAAAAACCCATCTGTTCCAAATGCAGTCCTTTCCTGCAGAGAGGGGAGCAGAAAAGTAATCAGGCCTTTAACTTTCAGTCCAACTCTACAGTGCCATTTTTGTTGTAGGAATTTTTTTTAATTATGGAAATAGATAAGTATTTGATTTGGAGCAGTATGAAATTACAAAAAAAAAAGAGACTAAGAACAGCTCAGGATTCAAATTCTCTTCCAGACGGTGTTCTGAGCATTTAATTTCAAGAAGACTGCAGAAGCGTTTTTTACTATGGGAATAACGTGTATCTGTGTGTATCTGCATTACACAGTTGGAAAGGTTGGTGCTTATTACTTGGAAAAACTTGTCCACAGAGGTCTGGAGACATACTCAATATCCCTTTAGACTATGATGTCTAGGTTCAAGAGAGAAAAGAGTGCTTCTGGACTTCAGTTGTATATTGGCAACAGAAGAAGATAACTGTAGGCAACTTAAATGTGCTTTTTACTTGTCCCCTTTGAATCATAGAATCATAGAATAGTTTAGGTTGGAAGGAACCTTAAGGATCATTTAGTTCCAACCCCCCTGCCATGGGCAGGGACACCTCCCGCTAGACCAGGTTGCTCAAAACTCCATCCAACCTGGCCTTGAAGACCTCCAGGGATGGGGCAGCCACAGCTTCTCTGGGCAACCTGGCACAGTGTCTCACCACACTCATAGTGAAAAACTTCTTCCTAATATCTGTTCTAAATCTACCCTCTTCCAGTTTGAAGCCATTACCCCTCATTCTCTCACTACATGCCCTTGTAAAAAGTTCTTCTCCAAGTTTCTTGTAGGCCCCCTTCAGATACTGGAAAGCTGCTATGAACTAAGAAGCCAGATCTTATCCTAGAAATAACCTTTTCTAGTAAGTAGGTTGAATAGCTCACTCATCTTTCTCATGAATTCAAATTCCATACCTAACACTCACAGCAGTTTCAGGTGCCCTAAGAATAGGTGGCTCACCATGACTACTTCAGTGCAAAGCAGAAAAGTAGTAAGCAGAATGTATTGATTTTCTACCCCAAAAAAAGCCACTAAAATACTAAAAACTTATTTGACCTTTTTGCCCTACTTACATGATTAGATTTCAGTTGTACATTTTCTCTTTTTGGGCTGTGCTTTAGAAAGGATATATTATCTACTTCAGGGTACTTAAATGTATTTGTTTTAAACAGGTTTTCTTTTGCAGCCAAAGGCTTAACTACAAAGGATCTTTTGTGATTAAGAGCTCAAAACAAAAATGTGTGGACTCAAAACCCCTTTCTATATGTTTTGTTTATTAAATATACCTGAACAGGGGATTTTTTTTTGCTGATAGGCCGACCTAGCCCCCATCAGAGTTAGTTCTTGGTATACAAAAAGGCTAGGTCATACCTGAAGACATCTTACGAGTTTTTTATTTCCAGGATTAAGTGAACAGCAATCAATAGCTTTTTAATAGCAATTTTAGAGTTGAGAATCTGCAATTCTGCTGAACCTTGTATTAGGAATTTAGCTTCTATTTTAGGACCTGGTCCAAGTTCACAACTAAATTTCTAGTGACAGTCTGCAGCCTAAACAGCACCCTATTTTTAGTAAATTTGCTTCTCTCAGGTCTTTGAATAATTACAAAAAAATTAAGCATAAACTATGTGGGAAAGCTAGCATTTCAAATGCACACCTACTCCTAATTAATGTTTTTATCTCTCTGCCAAATGTCAAACTAGAATATTAGGAAAGAAAAATGCATATGAAAATCCATGAAAGGCTTTAGTTTGTTATTTTAAAACACATCAGCAAGAATCTGGCTGCTTTGGCCGTTTTAAGCATTTACAAAGATCTTATTTTATCTCATCTTAAAGTTGTGTTACAATTGTTTCTACAATTCTGCTTTGTGATTTTCTCGAAGTTATTTTAGTGTTTTTGTAAGAGTGCAATGGGATATTATTTTATAGTTGTGTTTTCATGAAAAAAGTACTAATAGGGCATATATTATATTCAAACACTCAGGAGAAAACTGTCCATATCCCGAATTAAAGGTGTCATAAGTTAAATTTGAAGAATTAGAGGCAAACATCTTTTAAGTACTAGAGATACAATTGTTTTACAGTTTTAAGCTTGACTGAAAGTCTGTCAGATCCGGGAAAAGAGCCCATCTATCATACGCTGCAATCCAGAGTTTAAACATAAACATTCTTTTCTCTCCCATTTGTCTTATTCATCCCTGTCCCGTACATGAATAAAGCAGGAGGCCTCAGAAACCGAAATATGTCATCAAGTAAGAAAAGGCTGTCTGCCAAGCTGGATTAAAAATGACAAGAATATTTCATTCTAGGGTCTGAAGTCTTGCCGAGTAACTGTAGTAAATTAACATCAGTATCTAATGTATTCTTTGTCCCTGATCAAACTGAGCAAACTTTCTTTTGGGCATAAGTACTTTTACCAGCCACTTTACCTGGATAACATTCATGATCATCTATGAAACCATAATCTTCCGAGCTCATTGTAGATGAGAATATTGAAAAATAAGAGAGTGTAATCACATTCTGAATTGTACTCTCAAAACCAATAAAAACATTTTGAAGTTTATGATATAACTAGGCTTTATTGATTTGAATTTAAAGGTGTTCTTTTAAACTTGATGAGCATATCCTAAAAAGATTTTAAATGTCAGGTAGTTTTAAACAGCTTTTTCTGTATTTTTTTTTTTTTCAGAAACATCTTCATGTTATTTTCTTAGGAAAAATAAAAACAAAATAAAAAAAAATCTAGGATCTGTCAGAGAACACGTATTTGTTAACATGAGAAAAAATAGATGAAAATAGATGAAACTTTCCAGAAAATCTTATCAAAGTTTCTGTAAAAAAATTCTTTGATGGTCTTGAAGAGTGGAGAAAAGAAAACACTTGAGCATGTTCCATCTCATTGATTATGTGCTTCACAATGGCTTACTGCTCTGTACTTAGCTGGCTACAGTCTGCAAAAGACAATCTGACAAGAGGGATGAAATTAAGTGTACCCTCTACACCTGCCTGACTACCATCAACACCTCTCTGTCTCCTCTCTTGAGATGCTATGATGATGACTTCAAACTAAAATGTGAATTTTGGCTGAGAACTGTTCCTAAAGCAGGAAATCATCCAGCAGTCTTAGATACAGAAATCAGTGCAAAGAAAAGGTATAGAAAATGTAAAAATTACATGCAATCTTTTGGAGTCTTAATATGAGTCCCAAGGAAATAAAAAACTATGTTTTCACAGATGCCTGTTAGAAAAGCATTCTTAGACTTTATTAACATTGCTCACAGGCACGAGTCTGTTTATTTAAAGTAAAAATTTGTATTTTCTCACAGCCCAACCCATGTAATTCTATGAGTATCTAACAAAATCTTGATGTACTAATTTTGTGTTTCTTTTATGAAAAACAGTTAATATTCCTAACTGTGGATTTTATTAGCAGCCTATTGTAAAAGTGTCTTGTTTACGTCCTTTTTTTTTTTTATTTTAGTTAAACTCTCCCCAAGAATTAGCTGTCTCTCAGACTGCCAGTTTCTTCTGAAAACATAGTGAATGGACATTTTGTGATTTGAAACAATTACTTGACAGCATGCTATACTTTAATAAACATATTGCTTTAACCTAAGACTCCACCATCTGTTTTGCCCTCCAATTACAAACTCAGATGTAACATAATTCAGATTTCTGTCTTAAATATAAGTGATTTAAATCCACATTTGTTCCCTTATAAAATAAATTAAATGTGCATCTGGTATATTTTTTTGCTTGCATTTCAAAATCAAGAGAGAATTGTTTTCTAATAATATAGACAACATTTTATGGTTACAAGAATTCACATTTTGAGAGTTTATTTAACTATTACTTTTGAAAACAGCTATGCTAAATGTACAAATATCCCAGGCATGTGTTCTCTTGTTTATTCAAATGGAGAAAGACATTCCAAGGGTCCTAACCTTTAAGAGACCTGAAGAGCTACAGGATAGACTGGTAAAGCTTCCTTGCTGTGGCTGAAAATCTTAGGGAAGGGAAGGGAAGGGAAGGGAAGGGAAGGGAAGGGAAGGGAAGGGAAGGGAAGGGAAGGGAAGGGAGTGGAAGGGTAGGAAAGGCAAGGGAATGGAAGGG
>VUYV01000125.1:581286-618385 GCA_008711295.1 Anarhynchus alexandrinus
AAGGGAAGAGAAAAAATCATAACAGACAGAAGACTACAAGCTGGCTTTGAGTTAGATCTTTTGTGGGTTATCCCCAAAAGGATTTGAACATTTCTGCCATTTAGTACTTAAAAATATCAGTGTGTTTACTCATATGTCTCTTAACAAGGAACTAGAGAACTCAAAATATAGTAGGAACTTGTTAGGGGTTAAACGAATGTCCAGGCAGGAAAAAAAAAAAAAAGTAAAAATATGGAAAACCACCAAATCATCATAAGAGGCTTACAAAATGCTGCCATCTGTCTAGACAGATTGGAAATAAGTGATGAAATGTTTTTTTCTTTTATAGAATTTTACTTTTTCAAATACAAAAAAATTAAATTCATGCAAGTGATAAAAAAGAAAATTATTACTTCAGAAAACAGAAGTAGCATGTTGGGTAGAAAGAATTTCCTGTGGACTTTGTTGGCTATAAGAAATAATAAAGAAAAAGTTAATATTGCATATGCACTTTCCCTTTTTCTTTAAACTCATACTAGCATAGGATTTTATTTTTTTTATTTTCAGCTAATCATCTACCTGGACTTGTGCAAAGCACTTGACACTACCCCATATGACATCCTTGTCTCTAAATGGAGAGACATGGATTTGATGGAAGGACTACGTGGTAGATAAGGAATTGGCTGGATGGTCACACTCAAAGAGTTGTGGTCAACGGCTCTATGTCCAAGTGGAAACCAGTGACGAGTGGTGCTCCTCAGGGGTTGGTATTGGGACCGGTACTGTTTCACATCTTTGTTAGCAACACGGACAATGGGATCTAGTGCACCCTCAGCAAGTTTGCCAATGATACCAAGCTATGTGGGGCAGTCAACACACTGAAGGGAATGGAAGCCATCCAAAGGGACCTTGACAGGCTGGAAAGGTGGGCCTCTGTGAACTTCATGAAACTCAGCAAGGCCAAGTGCAAGGTCCTGCAGATAGGTTGGGGCAATCCCAAGCACAAATACAGGCTGGGCAGAGAAGGGTTTGAGAGCAGCCCTGAGGAGAAGGACTTGGGCATGTTGTTGGATGAGAAGCTCAATATGACCAGGCAATGTGTGCTGGCAGCCCAGAAAGCCAACTGTATTCTGGGATGCATCAAAAGAGACATGGTCAGTGGGTCAAGCGAGGTGATTCTGCCCCTCTACTCTGCTTTGGTGAGACCCCCCTGTAGTACTGCATCCAGCTTTGGAGTCCTCAGCACAAGAAGGACATGGACCTGTTGGAGCGGGTCCAGATGAGGGCCGCAAAGATGATCAGAGGGCTGGAGCAACTTAGAGCAGTCTTTCAGTACCTAAAGGGGACCTACAGGAAAGATAGGGAGAGACTCTTGATCAGGGAGTGTAGTGATAGGATGAGGGGTAATGTATTTATACTGAGAGTGTAGATTATTTTGTATCCTGTAAACTAGCCATCCTTGTAAGCAAAGAGAAAATAGAAGGGAACATATGGCAAAATGGCAAAAGCAATCTGGAGGAGGGATGGATGGATGTTGAAAGAGCCAGATGCTTAATCTTGTAAGCCTAATTTTTCCCCTCCTTCTTTCACTATAGTTGTCTTAGGTTGCCATATTAAAGCACACCTACTATTTTTAACTAAATATCATGCCTAAGTAATTGCACCTAAGAACATGTGATCAGTTTCACCAGGAGCCTGACTATCCAAATTCAATTTTAGGAGCAAATTTTGTTGGACACTGGATTTGTTTTGCTGTAACTCACTGAGATGTAACTAACAAAAACAGACCTCTAAAAAAGGTAAAGCATGTATGAGAATGGAGATAGCTGTTCATCTTGCAACGGATGTAATAAAGTCCACTAACAGGTGCATACAGACCAGTATGAGAAAGACACTGTCTGCATCTGTACCGTCATTTTGTACAGCAGAGATAAAGTACGAGGAAACATCCCATAATCTGTAATTTCCTTAGACTTTGGACTTTCACACTTCTCAAAATGACGGAAACTAAGTAAACTTACAAACTTATAACGGAATTGATAAATTTGTGGTCAGTGGCACACGATGTGGTAGGTGACCTCTTTCAGGTGCACTCACAGGGTGCTCACACACTTCTCTGCACACACACACCTTCCTGTCTCTTCACATTTTCCAAACTGCAGCTCAGAACTAAGACACTTTCCCAAAAAAATGCTGTCAAAGTGCAGTACATGCTGCAAACCAGCATTTTCAACAGAGGACGTTTCATCACAAAATTCCAAACTAATGCTCGTAAACAACCTCATAATTGTTCGCGGCATGTCAACGAGCAAAGGCTTTGATAATTTTATTTTGGCAGCAAACAATAGTGAGGAATTAAGTTCATAAAACTTGACTTAATTGTGGATAAAACCCTGGCATAAAATTCTGCTACATTTCAGAAGCCAATTAAAGTGTTTACAGATTAGTCAACATCTATCCATCCAATTCACATCATCAGTATGCAGTCTGCAATGGAAATGCTAAATAGAAATAAACAAATGCTTGTAATTTATAGTTGTAGAAAGTTGTTGTCTACTTCCCTCAGCTTAGCAGTCTGTCAGGATTTCTTTTCTAAGCCATCATACTCAAGAAAGTTTGCGTATTAACTTAGAATTTGTCTAGTCAAATATTTCTGTAAACATTATATCCTTGCAAAGACTGGAATGCCTTAGACAAAACAAAGACCTTCTCACACTGGGCCCATATTTACAATTCAAATTAGGTCTTTTTAAAATCTTTTTTGAGATTCTAAAGTGATCAGATAACAAACCTTTTTGCTTGATCAATAATGAACAGCATTCAAAAGGTCAGCTAGGCCTTTCTGTTCATAACAAAAAAGCAACAACTTGTTCAGCGAAATTTAAAGTCCAAAAATATAAAATCACTAATAGGAAGGAAATTGTCTGGAAAAAACACTTACTTTGCCATTTAACTATAGTATTTGCTGGCACTAGATAAATTCTTAAGAATATTACATAGGTCATAAAAGGATATTTTTAAAGTTGATTCAAATAAACTCTATTATAAACAACTTAATTTACTATTATTTAAATTTAAAGTTACAAATTTTAAATAAAATATATTTTAGTTGTATCAAGTATTAGAACAGATACCTTCAACAGTGATTAGTGTATATGTTTAAGAGGAATAGCATTATTTCGTTTCAGGACATAAAGCAATTACTAATGGAAAATTTCTCTAATGATCATATCATGATGACCAATTTTCAGTCTTGGAGACAGGACACTAGTCTATCAGAATATGCTTGGTTTGGTCTGGGGTACCTTATCACAGTCCTGAGGCAATATCCTGTGAAAGGCAAATTATGGCAAAATAAATACAGAAGAGCAGTTTTGCTCATGTTTTGGGGAAAAGTATTTTTTTGCTGCATAAGACAATGATAAAAATAATTGGGTTTAAGTTGCTTGACATACAATTTAACCTCTAGTAATATACGAAAACACAAGGAAAATCCAAACCTACACAGTATAGACTTCAGGTTTTGGGTTTTTTTTTATGAAGGTAAAAGTTGTTCTGCCCTAGAAACATCTTATAATCAAAGCAATGTGAAGATTCATAAAAAGGTTTAGCTTACGTTTTCAATTTATATTGAACTAAAACCCCACATTCTTATGCCGTATGCTACTGTGTGTAGGAAAGCAAACAAAAAAATAAAGTAAGGAAACTGCATGGAAAAGCAAAACATTGGCTATTTATTAAGGTATTTCTGTGTGGAAAAGAGTGAATATTCCATAGACTGACTTCTAAAGAAAACTAAAAGGGCACGCCCGCTCTTTTTATGAACACATATTTCCACAGGAGCAGCAGCTACACTCAGAGATGTGAAGTGGTAGGGGACAACTTCATCTTCTCTAAGCAAAGATACCATGGATGTGAGAGAAACACTTGGGTATCCTGGGTGCCCTCCTCTCCCACTTCAACTATGCCTCAGGTCCAGTACCAATAACAGCATGAGTTTTTAACTTTTCATATTCACTGTTATAGAAAAATGACAGTTCCCCAGAGCTGGAAAGGAGAGTGCATCAGGACAGCCAGAGCAAAACCAGTAGGCTAGAGGGCTCACGGGGAAGGTGGGAGCTGAGGTTTTGCCTGTCTGACGACAGAAACCCAGATGTTTCCTCTGCAGGGAATGATAATCAGTCGCCTGTTGGCTTCATCCACTTTCTACAAATAAACAGGTTATTCATTAGGTCCAGTGGAAAACTGGATCCAGTTTAAAAATAAAACTGATAAATTACTTGAAGAACCAAACATAAATGGGGCTCAGGTTCAGGCCAGCCTTCCTGTACGGACCAGGAAATTTGCATTGCCTCATCAACATTTCTGTTCTCTATTAGTTCCTAAAAATAATGGTGATACTTCCTGCATTTGCATTCTGAGATCTCTAGGGCAAAGTTTGTGTTTTACTCTGGAATTGTGAAGCATCCTATGTACGAAGGCTGATTCCTGCCTGGGGGCTACTGGTGTCACCATGAAAAGAAAAGCAGTGGAGAGCAGAGGATGGTTTTGTGGGACTTAATAAACAGCATTTGCAGGCTGTCGGGATTGAACTTCTCTTGGCATATCTGGGAATCCTGTAGGGACCTCGTAATTTGTTTCTGCTGACTAACTGATGCAAGTGCGGCTTGTTAACTTCACCCTGGATATTAGGAGGATAAGTAGTATTGCTTCAGCAACGAGAAGCAATAGAAAGAGAAACAAGAAAGAAACCGCGAGTAGTTTACAAAGTATAATAATTTAAAGGGGTCAATATATGGATTCGTGCACATAAATGAAGCAGTAGCCACCTCTCAAATTGCTCCTTTGAAGGAATAACACAATAGGATGATGACATAAAAAGCCCACAGGGCAGTTGTCTTCTATTTGGCTATAATTTACAATTTAGGGGAAAAGGGTACTAAAATGCAAAATATACTGAAATGGTTCTAACCTTGAATAATACCAAAAAAGCAGATCACAAGAAAACCTCTGAATTGGCGATGACAAAGTAATATTGATCTAAACAAGACTACTTAAAAATAAAAAACAGAAGATGGATAATTCAAGAGTTCGATATACTTTGAAAAATAACCTTTGAATCAGATCTATCTGTTGGGTGCTTTTTTTCCTCTTCTTTCAGCTTTTGAACACATTCTCAGGATTTTTATATCAAACAAAGAAATAACCAAAGCCACAAAATACTTTGAAACATTTTGTCAGGAGCACAATACAGTGTCCATATCTGCAACAGAAATGGAGAAAAACTGGTAACAAATTGCCATGTCTAGGGGAAAAGAAGACACTGGGTAAGCTTATAATAGTTGCTGTGGATCTCCCAAAACTGCAGAAACCTTCAGAACTAAAGTGACTTTGATATATCTGCATGTCTTGTAAATACTAACATGAAGATTTAAAAAATCAGAAAACTGTGTTTTTCTATGGTACAGGGGGAAAAAGTCATTAACACCTTATAGTAGAAAAGACAATATTATCTTATAAAGAAAACTGAGACTCCAAGACAATTTTAAACTTTATTAGACATCTAAAATTTTATTGGAATAATCTCTAAAAAATTGCTCTGCATCTGCAGATAATTTGTAAATTAGTGTTTGTTACCAGGAAAAAAGTTATTTTTTTTCCTTCAACGATGAGAAGATTAAAGTCTGTCCTGTGCCAGGCTTCTGGTTTGGCATCTTGAAATTCTAAATTCAGAATTCATTCCCTGTGAGTTTTCTAATAATTTCATTTAGAACATTCTACTAATAATATTCTATTCAAAAGATGCTTATAAAACCATTCAGTAGAAAAAATCCCAGAAAATACACAAAGGAGTATTTCCTTGCAAGTATTTAGGGAAAAAAGATCATTCTGCCAGGTATGTGATTACATACACTATGATATTTCTATTATCCCAAAATAATTGTGAATCAAAGCAAAATGCAGCCATTAAGAATTTTTGAAAATTGTTGCACCATAACTATTACTACTTTGCATATTTAGCTTTCTCCAGTTGCACATAGAAGTAACTCATGAGCACAGTATGTTTTCTGCAGCTTTGGGTCATGATTAGTAGATCGATTAACTATGGATGAAAGTAGAAATCACAACCTGCTGTTAAATACAAAAGATGCGTTTCATAAGCAGTGTTACACTTGTACAGTCAATATCAAAATAACCGAGATATTGGGTAGTGAAATGTCATTATTGCTCAGATTTGTGTTTTATTGTTGCTTAGATGGCTATGGTACGATGTCTATATGCCAGGATAAATCACTAGCAGAAACAAAAATGATGCAAAAGCTTTAGGTTTAACTGAAGGGTGAGAAAAAAGAACTGTGTGTAAACTTTTAGAATAGGAAATGAAAAAAATAGATTTCATATTAATGTGCCATAGTTCATTTTTGAAAGACATCAAAATATTCTGTGCTATTCTTTATTAGTTGCAATAAGCTGTAAAATGTTATTTATAAGACAGATTTTATTTATAATTGACTACAGGGTATATATTTCAGACAAAAGTGTAGGATGACATGCTAAAATAATAGCTGGGGGGGAGCGGTTAAGCTGCCCTGTTTTAAATGTTGCTTAGTATAGATATTTTATTTATATATGATGGTACTATCTCCTCATGGCAATTCTCTGATGTAGTAGTTCTGTCAACTCTCAGCAAGAAGAAAGGGATAGATTCAGTGAAATGCGTGCAAGAGTGGTTTTATAACCTTCAGGTAGTGGCAGCCACAGGCTTCTGCTCCTTGGAGGTGTTCCTTTCCTGTTCTGCATGCACAACCATCTTCAGGGAAGGAATCTGACAACACAGTGTTCCTTAAAAACAGATAAAGCTATCATTAAGTCATAAGAAGGCAATTCTAACTCTTCCCTGGAGAGCCTTAGTGTGAAGAAAGATTATTTTGGCTGGCGAGGTGGAATCGTAACTGACATGCTAGCTTAAAGACTATAAAAATTACCAGAATCTTCTGTGTTAACCACGTTTTTCAGTGCATTCAATGCCCTTCCTGTGATTATTCACTAGCTGCTCTCAATGCAGATCCAAAATCAATTTTTGATTTTCCAGCACCTGGAAGAATTAAACTGAAAATATATGTTCTAGCTCGTAATTTTATCATAGAAAAAGAACATTGAGCTTCTCTCTTTCACTTAATGCATAGCTTGATGTCATGTCTGTTCATCACTTGCCAGATCTTCAGGCATGTGTATGAATACATCAGCATATCATTAAACACAGGTAGAAAGAAGAAATACTTGACAGAGGTCTGCTTTGTCTCTGGAGATAAAGTACGACTTTCAGTTCAGCTTCCATTAAAAGTGTTTGCCTTTCTACTGGTGTTAACTGGTCAGATTGGAATCTACTGAAGGAATCATAATCTGTAAAACTTTCTCACTTTGTCTTTCCTTCTAACATTTGTGGTCTGTCCTGGCTTTTTCTTCACAGGTAGCTGTCCTGTTAGATATGACAGCTCCTTTTATGCAGGCTCCATTGCAATCAGTCGTATTTTACCATCTCAAAGCCTAGTTTATAAACCATTCAAATACAATGTGTACAATTATAACTTTAATTTTGTATTATATTAATCTATTTGAAGATTAGGTTGTATCTGTGGAGATTTATGTCAACAGATTCTACCCTCTCATCAATTCAAATTGAGATTCATTTGCTGACTTTACTAAAACTTTATTGGTGCAAAAGAGAGGTACAATACTTATTAATGGTTCCCTCATTTGAAAAAAAAAAAAAGTTGAAAAAACATAGTTCTGACTATGTTATATCAGACACTTGGTATAAATCTCTTCTGATGAGGTATGAGATGATTATTCAGGAAAAAAAGCTGAAGATTTTATCCTACTTAAAAACTGTATAGCTCAAGATGCTAGTGATGAAATCTAAGCAATCTGAGGCCTAACCCTCTAAATCACTTCTTTATTTAGTGTGACTACACACCATTTTTCAGGCCAATGTGAGCTAGCAGTACCTTATATTCCAGTTCACAGGAACTCAAATGAGTTCTGAACATAAACTGATCCTCAGCAGAACCTACATAACCATAGGAAACATTGTAATGAAATTGACTCCACATATTGTACCAGAAGCTGGCACCTGGCTGTTTTGGTCAAGGCTTGGTTGCACCTACTCAAAATAGTGAGCTCACATTTTCTTGTTGTCTGTTGTCATGCTTTGTTGTGACTCCCATAAAGTTCCTCAGCAAATGTCTTCTATAACAGTCTGCATCATCTAATCTGTGAGAGTCCACACTGTCTGCAGTCAAGGTGGAGCAGTAAAAAACTGTGCCAACTCCTGTTCTTAGTGGTTGCAGACTTCAGTTTGTTGCCATTTTCTTCACCCCAATTCTATCTGATTTTAATTTTTATCATTATTACTATTATTTTTCATAATTTGAATGCTTCTGACAAAACATTTACAAGAAAAATCACCCTTTCTCTTAAATTGTAAAATTACTTTAGTCATTTTAGTGAAAAATTTCAACATTTCCATGCCTGGAGCACATACTGAAATTGGGCAGAGAAATTTATAATTCACCACCAAAATCCATTCCTACTTGATCTAGAATAATTCATTCACTGAAGATGGTAAATACTTAAAAGACATACCTCTCTGACAAATCCTCATGTAATCCAAATTTAGAGCAAGTTAATCTAAGCTGAACATTTTCTACCATGATTTTCCTTTCTGCAGTTATAGATGTTAGGGAATTTTACATTTCATGTACATATACTTCCTATAGGAACATAGCATCCACCTGACAGAACTGAGTTGGAAAAAAACAGGCAGGATTCTTCAAGGATTTAGCGTGAGAGTGAAGAAAAACTTGAAGGAATGAGAATGGAAAGAAACTTCTGAAGTACTTGGCTATTAAAAATCACCAAGCCTGAGGATGCACATGAAATTTTGTTTAGGCTAATGAATTTGAGCATGTTTGAGCTGTTTGTCAGATTTGATTAGTAGAAATTGTCAAAAACTCAGCATTTTCTTGAAATCCTATGCCATCAAAGTGCCTGTCACAAGTCCTCTTTAGGTGTACATTACATACAATCCACATCACGCCATATTTAAGAATAAGGACAGAACTACAGCAGTTTGGACTTTTTCAAATTATGACTGTTAATGCAACTGAAGCAGCATTTTTGCACATTTTCTGCATGTAATCAGTTTTGTTATTTCATCTAACAGTTGCTCATATTTCATTTGTACCTCTTTGCAGAGGTGCAAGCTACAACGTACTAGGCACTTTATACTTGTAATGAAAAAGTACAATAATAGCATATTCCTTGTCTCAACAAGGTTGCACTCAAAATGTATGGCAACAAACAATGGATTGAAAAACAAATAGGGAGTCTGACTAAAGGATAAAATTACAATGAAGTGATTATGACAAAGTGACTATTGTGGAAGGACCTGGAACAGAACTCCTGAATTGTTTATTTTGTTAAACTCACAAGCATCATTTCAACACACTACTATTATAACATATTTTGGCCATGAGAACGTTTCGTGTTTCATTATGTTTTGGCTAACACCAGATAGGAGACAATTAATTTTACTATGTAATGAAACAATCCAGCAAATATTATATGCATTATAATGGATGAACTGGCATCCAATGCAAAGAAATACTCTGATTAATCTTCTATCCCGAAGTAAAATAATTTCAGCACTGCCTTAGTTCTCCTTTTTCATGAACTATGGATCGGTGACTGTTTCTTACTGCTGCAAATGGATTTTTTTAATAATAAACAATTTTTCTTTCCAAGTGGTGTAATCAGAAGGAAGAAAAAAGAAATAATATATTGAAGAAAAGGAAAGTAATGTTGGAGCAGATAATTTAAATTTAAATTCCAAACTAATATGATATACCAAAAACTGTGATTATGGTGAAGAAAAGAATGAGACAAAGGTTTAAGGGAAAGTTAGTTTGAGGTGAAGTTAGAGTTTATTTTCATACCTGTTATGAAAATAGATGTTAGAAAATGTGTCCTTCCTGATTTTAGGAGCTGATTTCAGTTTTCAGCTGAGAATCATCTTTGTATGTAATATCATAAAGTTACTGGTCAGTAGTAAGATCTGTGGCTTCATACCCTAATGTGTTTGTTTCAAAAGATGTCTTAAGAGTGTAACCTTGGATGTATGAAAAAAAAGAAATAAACAAGCAAACAAACAAATGAAAAACATCAGCAAGGAATGCTTGCTGTAGACATAAATCCAAGTAACAGACAGTATTTGCAAAAATTCAAAGCAATCTCACAGCACACAAAGTAATAGCAGGATGACTGTGTGCTGTTTCTGCTTGTTCTTTGCTCACCTGCAGGAAACAATATTCCATCCAAAAGCATTTAGTGAAACCTATACTGTTGTTTGGGGAGAGCACAAGGACAGTGTCCTACCTGGAAAGTCACGTATACGAAGATGTCTTCTCCACCGTTGACTGAATTGTTCAGTAGCCCAGGTTTAAAGGGGGACATAGTTGGCTTATAGGTTGGTGCAAGGAACAAGCCCTTAAACATAAGAAGTATGGCTTTGAACCTGCAAGCTCAGATAAGGGGATACAGATACTGACCTTCCATCAGGTTGAGATTCCTTCTTCCCCATAAGTTTTAAAAGAAACTGCAAATATTTCTACATTCTTTGCATACTCACAAATGATGGAATATCACTTCAAATCCTGTAATGGGAAGAGATTTCTAGTGCCTAATGTCTCCTGCTGAGGAGAGCTGGGCAATATTCAGTTTAAGCAATATACTTAAGTCTTTGTGTATGTGAGCTGGTGTGAGTTATCTGAAGATACAAACCCAAACATCATGTTTTTTTAAAAAAATCTACTTACATATTCTTATTAAAAAGTTTGTTATTTATGAAGAAGAGACTGCTATTATTATTAATTTCTCTTTCATGCAGTTTGTACCTATTTTATCATGCTAATGTGCTGCCAGTGCACACAGCCATCCACACTGAAGTATATTCACAAATGAGGGATTCTGACAATGGCTTCTTTGCAGTCAGAGGTTTAAATAAGTTTTTTAGTTAACTAACATGTAACTGAGTGCTAAATTTTAAGGAAACTTTTCCTTAAGCTGGTAGGATTATTTAAAACCCAAAATCTACAAAGCATTGATTATAAGACTGATACAAATGGGAGTGCTGCTGTGCTTAAGTTAAGCATGTGTGTAAGCACTTTGACAGATTGGGTTCTAATCAAGAAAACAGTGAAAAGCACCATCTGTTCAGTGACATTTCACAAGACAGTGAAAAAATTCTGAAGTCTAATCTTCGGTGCAGATGAAAAAGAGATCTGTCCAGAGCAACAAGCTATCACAAAATTAATTTACCAACAGAAACAAGCAATTCCTCCACAGTCTCAGTCTCTTCAGCTTCCTCACATTAATTTTGTAGATTACAAGAAAAATAAGTTATAATGCATCCGTGCTGCAGGCACAAAGCCCAGTGATGATAAGAAAGAAGTGCAATTTTATTTTTCCCATTCTGTGGTAATAGTGGTGAAGGAAATCAAATATCTCATTTTATGTCTAATTTACGAGAGTCAGCTCCAATCATTATTACTTTGTCTATAGTGAGAATGACGTCACTGTAAGTTGCTGCTTTTTCTGACTAGTCAGCCATGTTTGTGAGAAACATCCATCCCACATGCAATCAGGTCTTCTTAGGGATGAAATTAAACGATTGAGAGTTGAAAAAACCTAGGTATACATCCACGTGCTGTCAGACATTGCTGTGGAGCAAAATTAAATAAATAAAAGTACCAGATTGGATTAATGAATTATATTAAAAACAGCAATACCTGAAGCTGAAAAATGGGTATGAGATCTGCTCCCACTCTCATCATGCACTAAACAAGAAAGACAGCAAACAATAAATATTATTCAGTAGTCAGATGAAAAATACCCCAAGTCAATAAAGATTGATTGACGTGCTCAGGTTCAAAATCCTCCTTTGTTGGCTACCCTCTGGCCCAAACACTTTGTGTTGCTGCAAAAGTGAAAAGTTTCGGCAGCCACAGAAGCAGAAACATACCAGCTGGAACTTGGCAGACAGTTAATTCCTGTGACTCACTGTGTCTGGCACCGGGTGTCAAATATAGAGGCGGAAAAAAAAAGAAAAGGGTGTTTTTTCTGGCATTTCTAACCAACCAGGCTCGCTCATAAGCCCTGTGTCATTCTAGATGTCAGCATAATATATCACTAATATAATGAAATATGCACTGAAGTGTACAGATCTTTATGACATATTGTTCCTTACCTTAATACAGTGAATACCATGCTATCAGCTAGGGTAATCTTTCTGTTCCTAAATATGCTTGGTCATCAAAGAGATAGCTGTACTTACAGATCAGCTGGCGTAATTGAGATCCAGGGTTAATGATATTAATAAGATGAATGGGAGAATGGGAGAATTCACGCCTTGCGGTGACTGCTTCAGACTGTCTGCTTGCTCACACAAATACCAGTCAGTCCTTTCTTTCTTCCACTCATAACGCAAAGGTTGTCCTCATGACTACGACTTCAGTGGCTATGAGCTGGGATACCCTTGCTGAAATCAGCCATGGTAGGATTTGCAGCACTGAGTGATTTGTTCTTAGTTTTAAACGAAGGATTAGATTTTGAAATGCAGGGTCTCACATGTCATGAAAGCAAGACTCAATCTTCTCCCGTCTCTCTCCAAAATAGAAGGTATCTCTGCTGAGCCCCAACTGAGGAACCCCGCAAACCATTAATACCACACTTGATTCGTTACATTTACCCACCTAATGAGCAATATTAATCTGGAGGTTGAACAGCTGATATGAAAATAATCCACAAAGCATCTTCATTTGCTAGCATATCAGTGATCCTGCACAAATTATATAGCCATGGCTAGCTCATCCAAAACTAGGCAGAAAGAAGGAAAATGATGATGGATAAAATGTCTTTGCAAAATGATGTACCTCACCTGCAATTATTAGAGCAGATCTTTAGCTGTTATGAGCTAGCAAAGCACCTAAATTCAGTGGGGCTCTATCGCTATTGACTCTGCTGTTACAGATTTGTTACACTTGACTGGTGGAACAAAGTGTCAGGATAAGACCACTTAAGGCTAATTATTTTGCAGCAGCACTGATTTAATGGTTCCCAGATTCCCACATTTTTCACCCTCTGCTGCTGAGATGGGATATCAGGAGTTTGGAGTGGGAGCCTTCACAGCAGCTTCCCACACCCAGACGGGTTTTGGCTGGTGTGCCAGCCCTCAGAAGCTAATTTATATAGCAGCAAATATGTTACCTTCTTAAACGGTGCACAGGGCCCAGCTCAGCACAAGATGGACTCTCTTTAATTGAACCGTACACTCCTGAACAACAACCTCATGTCCCTGTCTTGCCCACTTCAGCTAAAGAGGTCAAATAGTTTCTCCATCATTTCTTAGAGAACTGCCATTAGACTTGCTAACAAGCTAAGTGTCAAGGATATTTGAATAGAGTGTCCAACTCATCAGATATTTGTCAGTAATAAATGTGTGACTAAGTCAAATCAAATTGAAAATAAAAAGTTTTTTAGAATATCAACTATTTGCTGACGTGACCAGCATCATTATATCTCATCAGCTGTAACCCTCAGCTGTTTGAAAAAATGTTGCAAAGTATATGTAGCCCAAAGAAACATATTTAATAATATACTAATAATATTTTTTCCCCATCTGGGTAACTCTAAACCAATAGAGAAGGTGAGAACTTTGAATACCACCCTGGGATATTTCTGGTTTTCTAAATCGCAAACATAATATAAATTTTTCCAAGATTTTGGCAGATATTGTATACTCACATGTTTAGATTTCAAAAAGATTAATCTTACTGTGTTCATTTTGTAGAGTTACTGGTTTTTTTTCCATGTTTTAATTTACCCCTCTGACCCAAATATCTCAAATACATGATCCCAGAATAACCCCACAGTCTATATTATAATGGCAGAATATCTTTTTTGTGATTATTACTGACTAAAGCAGTGGCTAATTACTGACAATTTTATCCTCTCCATAATAAAATTAAATTTGGTCTTATGCATATGGCTTTGTTATAGCTTCCAAAAAGTAGAAGTATTCATATGTAAAGTTAGTGATCTCATGCAGTATATTAGCATCTTCTTCTTATATTGCAATTGAATGTCAGTAAGACATTCAATTATCTATAAGAATTCAATATTTTAAAAATTTATGGATAAGTTAAAGCTTTCATATGTGACAGTGGGAATGAAATAACTTCATCTTTTATGAAGTCCCAGGGAGGAAACCAAAATCATAAAGTGTCAGTAACTTTCAAATCATGTTAGTGCTAAAGTTGACATATGTAAGTGTGTTATATCATCAGTTAAATATGAAAAAATGCACGTTTTTTACTACTTTCACTCCCATATAAAGAGAATATAAAAACAATTGTGTTAGTGATGTGCATTAAAATCACACTAGTTATCAACACATGTGTCTATGTATATTTCTAACCATAAAGCACTCTTTTTCATTCATTGTGACAGTTAGGATGCAAAAAACTTTGCTTTACACAAAAGGTGCAAGAGCAGTCCTTCATTCAGTACAGAGCCTCTGTAAGTCGAGAATTTATCTCCCTCAAAAGGATGAAGAACAGATGGGAATGCCACCACATGATACTCTGCTCTAAGCTGCAGCAGAGGTCAGTCACACCTGACACCCTGTGTATGTGGATGCACAGACCCTTTCCTTTCCCTGCAGTTTCCATGATGGGAGAACTAGAAGGGACCACTGCAGGCTACAGCCTTTTAGAATTATGCTGTATTGTCCTTCTCACCCTCAAAATCCTCGCTAATAGTTTTGCCGTATTTAACAATGTTATGGTTTGAGGAACACACAATAATTTATTGTCACTCAGACAATTATTCTCTCACCACATGAGAAGAGGAATTGGAAAAAACAAGGAAACCCGAGGGTTGAAATATAAACAGATTAATAGAATAAGACTAAATAATTAATATTAACAAAGCGAAAGAATCAATATTGATACTGACAGCAATATAAAATATACAAGGATTATACTCAGCCCATCCTATTCATAGGAAGCTGTGCACTCCCAGCAGGGGATAGCAAATGTGGGACGCTGCGAGTGCTATGGCTTCAGGAGGACAGGAAGGGCTCAGGAATCCGGCACCAGGGCACGATGTTCTCAGGATGACAGCCATCAAGGGAGAGAGAACTTTGCAGCAAACTTTCTAATTCATACTGAATGTGATGTTCATCGTATGAAATAATCCTGTTGGGCAGCTTGGGTCAAGTGCCCGGGTCTCGCTCCTCCTCATCCCCGCACCTAATGATTGCGAAAACACCGAGACTTTGAAACCCACGCACCATAGCTGGCTAGAAAGTAAATATTTTCACAAACTCATAACCCAGAGTCTTCTAAAAGTACAGTTTTCCCAAGCATTAGAAGAGACCTTACCAAAAGGTAAAATTACTGAAAGAGAAATGAATCCTGTGTCGCTCAAACAAGATGCCAGATTTACCTCAAAGTAGGGAGGAGTGCATATGCTCTTCCCAGACAGCATGGACTGGGCATTAACGGATGACAAGAGCTGACAGAATCATTTTTAATATCCTGGAAATATGTGAAGTACAGCTTCCTTTATAGTGATGCTTTTTAGTCTGCTTTGAAGCTGTTGATGAAAATACTCACAAATCCTGCAGGTTTTATGAATTATGTCATAAGTTATTATCTGCCCAACAGCTTACACCAAAAGTACAATATTCATTATTTACCGTTCATCTCCAGATTAAAATGTTATAATTATCTAGTCCTGGGATACAAACAGTGTCACATTAGGTAGCAAATCTGCAGTTAACAACGCCAGACAGCTTGTGTTTGAAATGAGCAATTTAAGGACAACATATAAGGCTGAGGTACAATGTATACTTCATAGCACTGAATGGATGTAGATTAAATAGATCCCAAATAGTTTATGAATTACTTTTCATATCTAACAGCATTACCAAAATTGCTATTTTAAGGCCATGAGTGATACTATACATAGTTCATATTAATACCTTAAATAGCAAGCTGGATGTCCTAAGTAGATACGCTGGTTTGTGGGGAGAAGGAGTTTCTTTCCACCACCACCAAGTGCTTCAGTTCCCAAAATGACACGAGGAGTCATGCTGAGAAATACTGCTGGGAGTGAGAAATGGAATGGGACTGGGCACAGGTGGGTGTGAACTGCAGCTAGGGGTAGGGGCGAGCAATTATGGGATGGCTCCAGGCATGGAGCGTGTACAGGAAAAGCAGGGGATATCTGAGTCCACCAGAAGCAGGGACATTGTCTCTCAGTCCCTCCAAACAGCCTCTCAGCTGATGGCAGTGTCACCCTGGGTGAGGAGCACCTTCCTGCCAGTGGGAATATGGGAACAGAAGGGAATTGCTTGCAGGGGAACAACCCCCCCACCATCAGCCCTGGGATGAGCACCAGACAGACCATACCTTGTCCATACTGAGCACCAGGAAGAGCTGACCTTGTGCATATTCTCTGAAACCATCATTAATAATTCGGCTATTTACCAAGTTGCTCAGAGTCCCTGTTTTTATGAAGTTACACTGTTGCAGTATTTTAGAGTTTATTTATTTATTTTATCTCTTCAGGGAAGAAATCGCTGTGATGTGCTTACCAAAAGGAAATGGCTATCAAGAATTCAGGATTTATGTCTGGCTCCTCTGTTAATGTGGAGATATGAAAATTACACACTTACCCAAATTTCAAGTGCCCCATGTATTTTGGGTTTATTTAGATTTTCAGTTCAGAAATGTAGGGAATAGATATCCTACAGTCTAAATAATGAATCTCTCCTTCTTCAAAGTTTATAAAACTGTCTTTTTTACCCTTAAGTTCAATCTGAACTGTACGTGGGAAAAGAATCTCTTTACACAGAAAATCCTGAAACATGATTAACAAATAGATATATATGCATTTTATTTCAATTATTTTGTATTTGAATAAGATAATGCTTAAGCCATGTTGCTTCCAAAACTAAGATGACAATGTTTGTAGCTAATTGCAAAAATCCTTCTTTTTTTTTCTTTCTCCTCTGTAAAAACATGATTTGCATTTATAATTTACTGGTGTATTATTTACTTCCTTAACCCGTTACACAAACTGACTTCCACATTGCATAAATTCTTATGTTCTTAAACATATATTCACTACGTGTACGAGTTGTGTAGTTCATCAGCTTAACTGAAGCTATCTATGCCCAATTCACACCATAGTTCAGAATTCAGGTGAAAGGCACAGGTTCCCATAAATGGTAAGGAAAGGCTAGAGACAGCAAACTCTCTCCTCCCCCTAACCGAAGAAACTACACTGCTGGTTCAGGACCATTATAGCACCAAGAGCAAGTAGCAATCATGAGGTTAAATATCCTCACAGGGGGTCTGAAAAGGGTTTGCATAAGAATGTGTTTTGAGAAAATATGGTATAAAGGATGCTGATACAGATATATAGATATATAATATAACATAAAGAAAGAAGTTATAATTCCTGCTTCTTTTATATGCCTGTTTTGACCTTAGTTCCCTAACTAAAGCACAGGCTTGAATATTATTGCTCATGACTTAGGTCTGACTGACTGGTTATAAAGCAACAGGAGTGTGTTGTCATGCAGAATAAGTTCCCCAGAATATGAGAAAACTAATATTTTACTTTTTGTTTTCCATAAATCTCATAAATGTCTCACAAGGAGCAGCAGTAACACAGGATCATATGCACAAGCTTTAAGTAACCATGAATTTGTTTAACTTTTCTAAGCATGGTAAGCATTCACCATGAAACAATTTTAGCATAAAGTAAATATTAACAAGCTATTAGAATTATTATTGAAAATCAAGTACCCTATCAGGGAGAGATTTTAGCAAACGGTATTCCAAAGCTGTTAATCCTCAAACATGTCTGCAAAAATCAATGTTTTTTAATTAACACTATATACTAATCTATTGAATTTTTATTAATTGTGTAGAGAAAAAAGAACTGTAATAAAAAGAAGTACTTTCATACACACATATACATATACCTATAGATGGCTATCTATTTGTATATAGAGATATATATATATATGTATGTGTGGGTATAAAATGAAACACAAAACCAGAAAAGCTTTCTGAAAGATATAAAGTTTAATATTGCATTTCTTGTAAATATTCACCACAGTTAAGAACTGATCTGCTGTCTTCTTTTCCTTCTTTCTTAAAGAGTTATAAAATGAGTGATCCACTCTTCCTAGAATCTAGACAAGCTCTTTCAAAATTTTGACTTGAACTTTTGCATGAGTCTCCGAACATTTTATTGAGATAAGGATAGAATTCTACATATTTTAAAAAAAACACCTCCACCCTTCCATCAGCTGTCTAGGGTTTCATCTTAAGAATAACAACTTTTTTGATCATTGAGTAAATAAAAATAAAGAATTAATTGAACATGAAATAAACAAAATTTATACCTTGGTGAAGTTTCCCACAGATCTGGAACCCTTATTTTCTTATGGGTCTTTTCAAACAGCTCCCATAGAATGGACTAGTAAAAACACATTATCTTCATAATGAAATATAATTTATTTGAAAAAGCTTGATCCAGTTCATGTTTAGCCTGTTAAGGGATATAAAGAGCTCAGATTTCTGTAGATATATTCCCTAAATAATGACCTTCTCTTGTCGTTTTTACAGCTCTGTGCTAAGGGCTAGAATTATTGGCTAATTTTACATTTGTTCAGATAAAGGCACTTCCCAGAGAAAAAATTGTTAACGGTAACTAAGGACATGTCATACAATAAAGTGCCTTTTCAAAATAATACCCAGATTGCCTAAGCAATTCTACCCTATCATTTCTGTAAGTTAAGGTATGGGTAAATGGGTCACAGCTCTTTTTACCAAATGGAGTAAAAATCATTTAGGTGCTGGATGGGATGTTAGTAGCTTACAGCTTCCTAGAGTCTTTGCTGGCACAAATATGGAGAGTAATGTAATTTAATATTCTGACAGATGTGAAGCTTGTCTTAACAGAAACATAGAATGGTTTAGGCTGGAAGGGACCTTAAAGATTATCTGGTTCCAACCCTTCTGCCATGGGCAGGGACACCTTCCACTAGACCAGGTTAACAGATTGTCTTCTAGACCGTTGCGAAAGTATGCCCTGAAAAACAGTAGTTTTTTACAAAATACGAGCAAGATGAAACTGCAAGATGTCAGGGAGCAGTGGGGTCAAGCTTCTTGGTGAAGGAGGGCAAGGCCAACATCACAGCAAGGGTGACAGTGCCTTTTTGGTAAGATATAATTTTGACAGATGAGAAAAAATGAGGAGGATTTTTCCTTTCAGTGGTCACTCTACCTCCTTACTTAACAGTTCTGGACTTTGTAGCTTTCCTGCCATTTTTATATATGTATATATACATACAATTCATTTTCCAGGAGGAGGTGGGTCTGCCAGGTAGCAGTCACCACTTGTCTGCCTCAAACCAGGCTTGCTCCTTGTTCCTTGAAGTAGTTAGTTTTTTTAAAAAAAGTCCTTCCCACTACAGAAATCATCTTCAAGTGTGAGTTTGAAGAACTTGATACACAAGAAAACTTAAAAAATGCCTCTGACTGCAGGGGAGTTTAGCGCTATCTCAGGTACTTTCAAACTAACTGACTTATGCACTAGTAGTCGTAGCTATGGTGCAACAGAGCTTAGTGCTATGCTACAGTAATCATAGAATCACAGAATCATAGAATGGTTTAGGTTGGAAAGGACCTTGAAGATCATCGAGTTCCAACCCCCCTGCCATAGGCAGGGACACCTCCCACTAGACCAGGTTGCCCAAGGCCACGTCCAGCCTGGCCTTGAACACCTCCAGGGATGGGGACTCAACAACCTCTCTGGGCAACCTGTTCCAGTGCCTCACCACCCTCAAAGTGAAAAACTTCTTCCTAATGTTCAATCTAAACCTGCCCTCTTCCAGTTTGAAGCCATTCCCCCTTGTCCTGTCACTACATGCCCTAGTAAAAAGTCCTTCCCCAGCTCTCCTGTAGGCCCCCTTTAGGTACTGAAAGGCCGCAATAAGATCTCCCCGGAGCCTTCTCTTCTCCAGGCTGAACAGCCCCAACTCCTTCAGCCTCTCCTCATAGGAGAGGTGCTCCAGCCCTCGGATCATCCTCGTGGCCCTCCTCTGGACACGCTCCAACAGGTCCATGTCCTTCTTATGTTGGGGACTCCAGAGCTGGACGCAGTACTCCAGGTGGGGTCTCACGAGAGTGGAGTAGAGGGGCAGAATCACCTCCCTCGCCCTGCTGGCCACACTTCTTTTGATGCAGCCCAGGATGCGGTTGGCCTTCTGGGCTGCGATCGCACATTGCTGGCTCATGTTGAGCTTCTCGTCGATCAGCACACCCAGGTCCTTCTCCTCAGTGCTGCTCTCCAGCCATTCCCCGCCCAACCTGTAATTGTGCTTGGGATTGCCCCGACCTAGATGTAAGACCTTGCATTTGGCCTTATTGAACTGCATGAGGTTGGCTTGGGCCCACCTCTCCAGCCTGTCCAGGTCCCTCTGGATGGCATCCCTCCCTTCCAGCGTGTCTACCTCGCCAAACAGCTTGGTATCATCGGCAAACTTGCTGAGGGTGCTCTCGACCCCACTGTCCATATCTCCTACAAAGATGTTGAACAGTACAGGTCCCAGCACCGACCCCTGAGGAACGCCACTTGTCACTGGTCTCCACTTGGACATCGAGCCGTTGACCGCAACTCTTTGAGTGCGACCGTCCAGCCAGTTCTTTATCCATCGAATGGTCCATTTGTCAAATCCATGTCTCTCCAATTTAGAGACCAGGATATCGTGTGGGACAGTGTCAAATGCCTTGCACAAGTCCAAGTAGATGACATCAGTCGATCTTCCTTTGTCCACCGCCGTTATGACCCCTTCGTAGAAGGCCACCAAATTAGTCAGGCATGATCTGCCCTTGGTGAAGCCATGCTGGCTGTCACCAATCACCTCTTTGATTTCTGTGTGCCTCAGCAGAGTTTCCAGGAGGATCTGCTCCATGATCTTGCCAGGCACAGAGGTGAGACTGACTGGCCTGTAGTTCCCCGGGTCTTCCTTATTTCCCTTTTTGAAAATGGGGGTTATGTTTCCCCTTTTCCAGTCATCAGGAACCTCGCCAGACTGCCACGACTTCTCAAATATGATGGCTAGTGGCTTAGCGACTTCATCTGCCAGTTCCCTCAGGACCCGCGGATGTATCTCATCAGGTCCCATGGACTTGTGCACCTTCAGGTTCCTCAGGTGGTCCCGCACTTGATCTTCTTCTACAGTGGGCGGTTCTCCATTTTCCCAATCCTGGCTTTTGCATTCTGCATCACGGGCAGTGTGGCTGCAGTCCTTGCCAGTGAAGACTGAGGCAAAAAAGTCATTGAGTACCTCAGCCCTGTCTCTATCCCGGGTAACCAGTTCTTGTGTTTCCTTCCGGAGAGGGCCCACAGTTTCCCTAGTGTTTCTTTTCTCGCTGACATATTTAAAGAAAGATTTCTTGTTTGTCTTAATATCCCTTGCCAGATCCAGTTCCATCTGGGCTTTGGCTTGTCTAACCCGATCCCTGGCTGCTCGGACCATTCCCCTGTATTCCTCCCAGGCTACCCGCCCCTGTTTCCACTCCCTGTAGGCCTCCTTTTTCCTTTTGGTCATGTCCAGGAGTTCCTTATTCATCCATGCAGGCCTCCTGGCTTTTCTGCCTGCCTTCCTCTTTGTAGGGATGCACTGGTTCTGGGCTTGGAGGAGGTGGTCCTTGAATATTAACCAACTTTCTTGGGCCCCTCTTCCCTCCAGCGCTTCATCCCATGGCACCATACCAATCAGATTCTTCAAGAGGCCAAAGTCAGCTCTCCCAAAGTCCAGGGTCGCTAGCCTGCTGTGTACCTTCCTCGCTGCTTCGAGGATTTTGAACTCGACCATTTCATGGTCGCTACAGCCCAGGCTGCCCATGAGTTTGACACTGTCAAATTAATTCCTAATTATTCCTAATAAGAATTAGATGCATGCAGTTCACACATTAGGAAAATATTATCCCAATATTTTCAATTTTCACATATGTTTTTGTAGGTAAAAATAAATACTACTAATTTAATTTATACATACAGTTTAATTTCCCTCACTGAGTTCCTTGCTGAATATATTTTTTTCCCTGAAACTACTAGAACTAGATTCAGGAAGTCATATTTCACTGCTATAAAATAAAAAGTTCAGTGGAAAGAAATTAAATTGCTGATCAGCACACCTGTAAATAAGAATGGGTTCGAAACGTAAAAGACTTGCAAGTTATAGTAAATTATATGGCAGGATATATAGTCTTGATCCTCACAGCTCCAGAATAACAACTCCCTCTGTCTTTCCAGTAGTATCTCAGTGTCATCGTTCTGTCTAATCTTTGTTTCATGAGGTATAAAGTTTTCATTCTATTTCTTTTAGTATATGACAAGCACCAATGTGAATGCCAGTCTGCCAGAAATTCGGTCCACACAGGGTTTCTGTGGATATCGAGCAATATCTGATTGAGTAGGACAGCACAAAGGGTATTACAGATGAACATATAACCACATCTAAAATTATGCAGGAGTTATGTATAGAGGTGATAAAATTAGAAATTACCATGCTCACCTCTCAGAAAGGATAACTATATATATGCATGTGGGTGTGTGTTTTGTTTGTCCATAAAGATTTGAAAGCGTTGTTTCACAAAATGCTTAAATGTTGATACTGCTTTCATTTATTGATTTGGTCACTTTTACCCACACCTAAGAGCGTGTCACTCCATCACTTGGCCTCAGTGTGGCTGAACTTTGGACCTCAAAGTACTTCCCAACTCTAGATGCGCACCCAAATTTCATGGTGGGATCTGTGTGCCCACCTGCTCAAAGCAGAAAACCTCTGCAGAAACAAGAAGGTCACTGGGGTATGTCCACTGCTCTCGATAATGTGGACACTAGAAGGTATTTTATTTGACATTTTTTAAGTATGCAATTTTACAGAATATTTACAAAAAGATGTGTCACAGTCAAGTTACATGAAGCTAAAAGCAAGTCAGTAGAAAAGGCACAGCATGGAACGGGTTCAATTTGAATCCAATTTGTGTTTAAGTTGTTAACTTCTATGAAAATAACTTTAGAGCTGCTTTTACTGATGATTTTGGTGATGTCACAATTGAGAAGGTTGAAAATCCACTTTCTGTGTTGGGGAGGGAACAGAAGTAAAACAACTGTAATGCCAACAAAAAAAATCTCTGTGGGGTTACTGGCTTTTTAGAAATATGTGTGCTAAATAATATGAAAGGAATGTCTCTGCAAGTATATCTCCATAAACTCTTAGGGTTTATGGACATTGGTTTAACCCTGCAGGTTTATGTGGTGCCCTAGACGACCTGGATGGCAACTGAAATTTGAGAAAATAACATGGACTGCAACAAGCATGGAAAAGCTTTTTTGTATAAGTTCTTGTAGACAGACAACTGGGATGAAGAGTATATAATTAGAAGTGTCTTGAATCTTATTATTAAAGGGCTGCAGGGACTAAAAATGCCCCACACCAGAGATAAGTGCAACAGAAATGTGTATATAAAATGATCAAAGAAATACTCACACTTAGAAAAATTTGTGAAATATTTCAGATCTTTTGAGATACCTCTAAAATCTCTCAAGATCAGAAGTATTGTTTGGGGATTTTTATTTATTTCTTAAACTAACCTAAGTTTCAAAAGACTTGGACTTCTAAGTAAAATAGCCAGGTTTTGAAAGGGTGTAGGAGTGTCTGGAGCATTGAGCAAGATGAAAACATCTAGATAGGAGACTCCCAGTTTCCAGATTTACAGCATCTTTGTGCTGTGAAAGAATCAATATATATGGTTGATATTATTAAAAATATTTATTCATGTTTTTCCGACTAACACTTTAAACTTACGATCTGCTCACAAGAAAATATACTGAGAGCTATATACACTGGACAATCCTGAGATACAAATAGCTATGCCCAGAATCTTAAAACATTGCAATGGCTCCCTACTCTGCCAAAAATTGCCCTTCCTTATTTTCTTCAGAGGTCTACTGTTTTGTAATGTTCAATTACTACGCATTTCTGGTTTTAATCTTAACTGCTCTGTGATATCTTCTTTTTGGTTACCCCTACTGGGTTTTTGTAGCAATATTTTTTTCCTACTATTTACTTCATGCTGCAGTGTATTACATTTCTTCTTTTTTTATGATAATAATAATTCTCTACTTCCCAAGGGTATTTTGAGGCTAAGTTCATTAATATGTATGAGGGCTTCAAACTATAGTGATAAGCACCACTGAGGCTGTATGTATGCGTGTGTGTATATATCTCTACAGAAACACACATCTATACACATATATTTAAATTGCTGTATTTATTGCTAACTGGTATATATAACTATGACATGAATATATAAATACTTTGTATTTCCTCTGCATTGTTTTCTCCCACTGCATGATCAAGGAGATGCATCTGTTATTCTGTTGGCTGTACTACATTCATTACTGTTATTAATAGGCTGCATTGCTGAAGGCTATGTCGATGCAGAAATGAGAGCGCTCCACAGCGTGGCTCAGACTCTTGATTCCCGAGACATTCCCACTGGCACCCGGGCCAGAACTCATCATCGCTCTTCTCCAGTCTGCCCAATGACCCACCCAGTTTTTGGGTTTGGGTTTTTTTTTTCCATATTCACAAAAGTGTGAGGTGCCAGTGCATGTCTAGGGTTTGTTTCAGTGTGGGAAGTGCTGGACTGTTTGTTAGACCAAGAGTTAGGGGCTCCAAAGCCCATAAATTTTTATGCGGCCTATATATCACAGATGAGTTTGGACCTTGTTTTCCTAAACATTATAAAAATACAGAAGTGAAAAGACATTCACAGTCTAAATAGCAGGCACAAAATGTGAAACGTGTCTGAAGATATCCTGTCTTCTTCATACACCTGACTCTCTCGCTTTTTGACAGTAAAATTCTTTAGATATTAACTTTATACATTCATTGTATTTGGGGTACATCTTCCTACTGTTTAGACCCTCAGGCATGGCCCAGTATATAGTGGGCATGCAGGGCATGTTTTATCCCTGTGTTTGAGCTGAAGTGTACGCCTGTGCTTGCAGAGGTCTGTACCTGCCTGAAGTTCAGATGCCTGAGGCTCTGCTGGTTGTCACATCTGCCCGAAGCCACCACCACATGGCTGACAGGCAAGAAGATCCTGGAGCTTAGACCAGCCTAGATCACATCCTCTGGACATTCTAGGCCTGACTTAAATACTGATTTCTAGCCCAGAACTCCAGAAACCTCGAGCAAGTTGAGCATAGAAGCACCTACTGACATCTATGTCTTGATGGGATTTGCACAACAGAGATATTCATCTCACCATGGCTGCATCCAGGAGGTGGTGCAGGGATTTCCAGTGTTGTGTGCTCAGTGCTATCACTGGTTGTCAGGCTGGTTTCAGATCTGTAATTCCTCCTACAGACAGACAGACAGAAAAACACTTTTGCGGATATATACCAATCTCTGACATAGCTCTATGGTTTTCCTTGCAGAAACAGAGCCTAAGGAGTCTGAATTACAACCTAGTTAACTAAAACAAACTTATTCTTTGTATCTGTACCCACACACCTCACCCTTGTTTCCTCCATGTACCTTAGTATTTACATAAGTTTAGAATTTTGACACTTATTTAGAACTTTAATAGACAATAATTGTAAAGCTACATTTTAAACCGAGAACTATGCACATTTTAATCCTTGTTTTATAGCACTATGATTTATTATAATGGTTGAAAAGAACAGTCTGTATGATAACATTACCAAGGATATTTTAATTACATGTCAGAAATGTACCATTTGCTTTCAATCATCTGTAAAGTAATGTGCTCAGAAATGCTTTGCAAGGTAAGACTCTTCTCCAATGATTTTTTTTAAGTATAGTTAAAAACTGAGGGCTGTTTATCTAGCAACTTGCTTTAAACATTACACATTATACATACAATACATAAATTCAAGTCAGTACATTAGCTGTCAAATGCAATGAAAACTTTGAACGTGAGATTTTGATACTAAAAATCTCTATTCGCATAAAAAGTAGTCTATTTATTAATAATTCAAAGGGCCAGATGGACCACATTGGCTTTTGTGGCTCACCTGAGGATCCACAGTCTAATCTAAATTCCCACCCAAGCAAGAAGCGAGTCAGTTGACACTTTAAACCTGGTGATGCTGTGTGCCTCTTGAAGTTTTGCAGTGACCTTTATGAATGAACAAAGATCAGAGAAGCTGCCGGGAGAGCAGCTGCACTTTCTAGAGAAAGATTTTCATACACATGACAGTGTATATGAAACCATGTTAAAGCTGAGGACCAGAGAATCCATCCAGTGACAGCACAAAAATAGATTAATTTCCATTTGAGAACTTACTACTTTTTCAATTGCTGACTCATTAGCAGTTGAAAATATCTCATTCTATTACAGTCTTTGTGGGTGAACTAGATACCCATATCTCTAGCTAAAGCAATAGCAGAAATGCTACATTTAGAGAACGAAGCTTTCTTCTGAATAAGCAGTATTTGTCTCCTGAAGAAAAACTGGAGCTTTGATGAGGTTATTTTTTTCTGAGATCTCTTGAGATCATTATTTGTGCTTCTAGAATCTTTACGCAGCAAAATTGTACTTCAGCTCTAACTCAGTCTTTTCATAGATATCTTACTACTTGTCATTCAAAAGGAGAAGATGCTCTACAAAGTACTATATTTTCAGAAAAATATACTCAACTTAGAAGGCAGCAAAACATAATCGATGGTAGCTATAAGATAAAGGCACTGTATTTCATATGACTGAATTCTGAAAGTGAATAGTTGAAACAAACGTGGTCATAAGAAACTTAGTCACATGGTTGAAGATTTAGGGGTTTTCCAGGTAGTGTCACCAAACAATGACAGACACTGTCACTGAACAAAACACACCCGAAGCAACCCTTGCCTCATGCAATGACTATAGCACAGAAATCTGGAAAGGAGGATCGGGCAAATGTCTATTGGAAGAACAAACTGTTGTTCCAGAACTATTGTCCGGATCACTGAGCCTGGTCTACAAGTGCAGCAGTCAACCATATCCCGTGTTTTATTCCTCAATTTATCAAGCTGCAACTTAAAGCTAGGTAGGGTTTTTGTAACTCTTTTGTCTATGTGGGGTATCCTGAAATGTAGGATCACATTTGTTGTTTTTGCTAGAATTCACAGGGTTTTTCTGTTTGTAATAATTCTTCATTCTGTAGGAGAAAACCCTTTGTTAGCCTCCAAGTACAAGATCTATATAGGCATTTTACTTTCTATTACTAAATGTCATCCCATTTTATTTCTCCCTTTCCAAAAGCATTCAATTCTTCCTGTATAATTTTGTAATCCTTCCTGCATGAACAGTTCTTCCCAATTTCGTGCCACTACACAGTTTAGCTATAAAAACTCCAGTTTGTGTGCCAAAGTCTAAATGAAAAACGTAAATGATGTCCAGTATTTAGAGTCCTTATGAAATTTACTATGATGTCCTTCAGACTCGCTCTTTTCAACACACTCCGTTGCCAACTCTGCCTTAATTTCTTCCCTAATTCACAATTTTTGTACTAAAAGTTCTTTTACTCATCTCTATTTCAACAAGTAATTACCCAAGTGGTTTGTAAATATCTAAGAAGTTTAATTTTCTCATAAAAGGCATAGTTCCCTTCTATATTTATTCTCTGATATTATTGAAATAATTAGATCAAAACTGGAAAATAAGAAGCAGATTCATACAACCCCAATAAAAACTCTCTCACAATTCTCCCTCAAAGAGTTTTGACCCAAAACATTAAGGTTTCCATTACATTTACTTAACTCATCCATGTATAGTGTATATGATCATCTTTACCTGAATGTGTTATGCACGTATTTCAAACCCAACTGACATTTTAATACTTTTCTGTTACCTTTTCTCATACCTTCTACCAGGAAGGAAAAGGCTTTCATTTTGTTTTCCAGTCTCACACAAATATCCCATTTGTTTCTCTGGCTTCACACAGTCCGTTAGGTTGATTAGTCCCCTAGGTCTTTTAGCTATTTACCTGCCCCCTCTTCTCATCAATAACATCTTTCTCTTTATTGGCCACTCCCGAGGGTCGAGGGAGGGTTAATGGAAGAGGATTATTGATACCCATCACCTCACAGTATACTCCATCTCTTGCTCTCTTGGTGTGGCGGACCCAGCAGCTCCCAGGGCAGCACGTCAGCATGTCGCCAGCTCTGTTTCCAGCTCCATGTCCTCGTCGTGTCTCAGCAAGAGAGTCAGGGGGCATCTGACACTGACTGCCAGGACACAGGGTCTCACCCTTAGCAGCCAGGGCATTCTCCTCTTCTTGTCACATGGGGGTTATTTCTGCCTTAGATTATTCTCAGTGTTATTTCTTTCCCTCGTTATATTGATATTGACTTGATATTCCTGTTGTTTTAGGGGACAAGGATGTGAAACTGGTCTTACTCAAGCCAATATTTCTTTTCTAGGTCTATGATCATTTCTTTCATTAGTGCTGCAGGAAAGAAAGGGAAGAAGGGGAAGTGGGCTTCATCTATCGTTCTGACAAGTGCACAAAGTGAACACTTTTGTAAAAAACAAAAAAATACATAAAAGAACATCAAGATTAAAGCCTATATATAATTGCAATATTGCTTGTGTTATTTAGAGTGTGAAATTTGTAAAAATGACTCCTTTAATAAACACAAATAATTACACATTTGTTCAAATTTGCACAGAAACTCCAAAGTTGTATGTGCTGGAAGATTTGGTCTGCTTGTGCATTATTTTTTTATTATTATTATTTTTAATTTTAGCAGAATTCCTGTTCAGACGGACTGTCTATCTTCATTCCAGGGTCAGGCAGGTGCTATCATCTGGAAACACTCCTGCTACCAAAGTGGATATCTGAAATTTGAGTTTAAAGTAAAAAATAACAATCTGGTCAGGACCTGTGAGCAGCAAGTTTATTTTAGGGCTAGATTACCAAATTACAAGTACAGGATTTTTGCTGCATTTTTCGTGTCAGCAAGTGACTGTGTTATATTTAGAAGGAAACTTCGTAAACCTAGAGAGGAGAATTACTGACATTTGGGGTTGGACAAACCAAACTCTAAACTCTAACCTTTAACTCTAGTTAAAACAAATAAGATGTTTCAAATTCAAATTTTGAATTTTTCACTACAATATGCGACCTTGAAAACTGTGGAAAAAAAGAAACAAATTCCACTTTTGCAGAATTCCAAAGTGTGAGAAATAATGGTGTGTAAGGAAAGAGAAGGCATTTTCCTGATCTTCAAAAAATGAAATTGACTATTAAATATGCAGTCTTTTAACTCGAGTAAAGTTCTTTGCTGTTTGTTTGTTTTTGTTGTTGATTTAAAATTTAGGTTTGGCAAAGCAACTCAAGCCACCTGCAACTGGCAGGATCTGGGTGTTGGTCTTTAGTGACTGACTTAGAGCTTTGGATGCTGTTTCAGCATCATTTCTATTGTGCATAATAAAGCAGAGCCAGAAAAATCTCCAGTCTCTTCTTCTGCAGAATATGTTCACACAAATCCCGTGCTGCAAATAGATGGGACTGACAGAAAGAATTTCAGTCCATGCAAATACAAATGGGTTTTCTAAGTAATAGATTTTAATTCTTTATTTTTTAAAATTTGAATTAAACTATTTTAAAAGCATGCATTTTATTTTTGAAGGATTTTAGAGATGCTTAAAGATTTGGAAATTAAACAAATGCTTCTTTTGGTTGGTCGTGTCTTTTCTGGTTTGATAAGACAACCCAGGATTTTTTTTCTGTTTATGCCTCTATCTGTAATGCAACTGTTTGGATTTATAGATTCTCTAGTTTTAGATGAGAAAATAAACCACCACATTTTAGTTACTGATGTCCTTATAGTTATGGACAAACTCCACCTTATGGAATATTTCCCTAGAATTTATGGCTTACATGAAGCATGAGTTTCTCCAAAATTCCATGAAGTAGCTGAAAAATTTCAAATATACCACAATTTTGAGTAACAGTTTTCCCAAATTCTTTCCCAAAAAAACAGAGATACTAGCTAATATGATTTTTTTTCCTCACTTTACTTAATATGTAAAGGAATTCCATTTTCTGACTCAATGTTCTAAAGTAAGTAACATAATGGAAACTAAATAAGCTCATTCTTTAAGAAGCTCTAACAAGAGCCTCTGCATGCAAGCAATGAAACCCTAATGTCTGCAACTTTCTGCATTTAAGCTACAGGTCAGCAGAAAGTGGTGTTATATGGGGAAGTGCAAAAATAAGTAGAAAGATTTTCTGCAGCAAATGGACTTACAACTGACTATGTCTGCGTGCCCTGTTTGCTTTATAAGGATAGTAACAAACCTTTGCTAATATTTAAGGGAGACATAATTCACTAAATCTTTCATTCTTGTGCTCGCATTCCGTATGTTATTAATTTACATTTCTTAAAATTTATGCTAAAATGGGCCCCACTGCTCCCAAAAAAGAAATAGGACCAATAAATGCAAGTTGGTATTGACTGAATAAGAAATTCACACTTTACAGATGAGAGGATAATGTTTTAGTTTAGTATTGAGGGGGAGACTATAAGAAAGGGATTTAAATATATGATGGAATTGGATAGGCTGACTGCAGAATTTTTTTTTACCAACAGTTGCATAAGAATATGTCCTAGAAGGTGTAATGTGAATTACTGGTTCTTATCAATAAGTTCCAGTCTAAATGGACCTTAAAAAAGAGAACACTAATATCTCATAGCAGTTCAATTGCAACATAGGTCTAGATCATTCAGTGGAAACAGGAAAACAGTAATACAGAGAAATGCTAGGATATACAGAAAAAGCAGAATTGTGTCGTCACTACATTAAAAATTGATTGATACTAATGTGAGAGCAGCCATATTAAGTGTGATCAAAAGCTTTCCTGAGCTTGTAGACTGTGTCTAGCAGGGGTCAACTTCAGATGCTGAAAGAAGATTGTGCAAATAGGCAAAACACTCTTAAATTAAAAAGGGTAGACTTAAAATAAATATTAGGATGACATTTTTCACTCTGAGAGTGGTGAGGCACTGGCACAGGCTGCCCAGAGAAGCTGTGGCTGCCCCATCCCTGGAGGTGTTCAAGGCCAGGCTGGACGTGGCCTTGGGCAACCTGGTCTAGTGGGAGGTGTCCCTGCCTATAGCAGGGGGGTTGGAACTTGGTGATCTTCAAAGTTCCTTCCAACCTAAACCATTCTATGATTCTATGAAATTTTTCTGTCTCTAAAAATGTTGGTTTCATTAACAACTGAGCCAGAAGAGGAAACTCTGCATCCAGCTGCAGATCTTCTAACGTTAGGAAAAAGAGCAGTAAAAATGATAGTAAAGATAAAGAGGCAGAAAAATACAACAGAGAACTCAAGAGCTGATTAAACAGGAGAACACAAAACAGATCAATATTCATCAAAGAAGGATATACAAGTCAGTTTCATACCCACTTTCAAACCAGGAGAACTAGTTGTATGTATGTATGTATGTTGTATGTATGAATTGGAAGGTAAACATTAAGTTCAAATACAAGGAAATTATTTTAATTATATAAAAATTGATTAACCTGTTTGCTTTAAAAATACCATTTTGCTAATTCCTAGTGCGCAATGATGACGATCTACAATGCATATCTTTTCTACTTTATCAGTACTAATGGGTCAATAACAAAAGAACATGCAGCACACATTTGGGCTAATAATCTACACAGGAAAATTCAGTTTTTGTGGTTGTGACTGTGCATCTCCATGTGTTTGGCTGCAATATATGTACCTGCGTGCATATTTCTTATATAGGAGAATGGTCTCAAGTATATTCAGATTCCTTTGGGCTCTAAAATGATCAAAGTGTGACTGCTTCCTAATCTTAAGTTTTCAGGACAGTATTATTACCCCCAAAAGCCAAGAAACTGTCAATGTGATGGAAGAAGAAAACATAAACCTTCAGAGACATGATTTGAATGTAACACTTAAATTTAGGTGAATATTCTTTTTGCAGTTGAAATATTTCAACTCTGTCTGAAAGATATTATGTCACAGGGAATAAATCTTTTCAGTTAGGGAAAAAAGGAACATATCAGAATATATTTGTACCATTGTAATGAATGCTTTCAAGAAAGATGCCTCCACTACTTATTAAAAATGCTAGGAGAATGAAACCTGCCTATAGCGTGGCCCCAGGAAGAGCCTGAAACAATTTGCACCACTGCATTAAATATATCACCCACTGGAATTTAATCGGAGACGTTATTCCTGCTTTTACCAATCCATGTTGTACTGCTCTAATTTTGGAGATATATAACTGTAGTCAATGTTGTTTTGAACAGGCTAAAACACAAGCTGTTCTATGATTATGGCATATTTACCCTCCTGGCAGAATGAGATATTAAAAAAGGTAGCAACTTCAGCAGCAAGATTTCTTATTTACTACTCTAGCAGTTTTGCAGATTTTGGCAAAATTCATAGCCAGGTTGAGTCTTTACCATGGCTTGAGCTAATCTTATGAGGCGCTGTAAAGCCAGACAGATCTTCGTAATCATTAATTAAAATAAATATCAATTTACAAGCTACCCTTGTTTGCCCCATAAGATTCTGTCTATAATAATTTTCTAAACAGCTCTGCACTTCTTACTGACTCTTCAGCATCTTCAGCTAATCTCTCAGTTCATGACGCAAAGGCAGATTTTTTCACCTCCAGTCTTGTGGTGTATCATCACGAGGGGCCTTGCTGACTTACTGAAAAGTAGGGTGTTTCACTCTGATTCAAAAAGAACCAAAAATATATGCCCATTTTCAGTTTAGTGCGAGGTTATTCATTGACTGCAGTGAAAGTACTAAAGAGCTTTGATTTAGGCAGACATTCTGCCATACAATGGGATATAAAAGAAGCTGCTACAGTGTTCAGTGAAGCCGGTGAAATCCTTATTAGCATCAGAGTTGCTCTTAAATGGTTATCACATTCATGTCCTAGCAGAAGCTTGTATTTTTTACAAATGCTTATAATTACTGCAAGTCTCTTTACACAGATTTTAAGAATATTGACTGCAGATACATACTTTTTCTCTCCATAAGTCATACTTTACCTGCTTTGCTAAAATCTCGAAAATGAACTTCTTTTCAGAATAAGTAGTAAGTAAATATAGTATTTGTTTTGTTCCTTTTTCAAGTAAAAATATTCCCAGTTAAAAAAAAAAAAATTATCCCACTATTATCAATTTAAAGCTAAGGAAATGTAAATATTTTGCATATTTTCAGTGAGACTGAAAAGGGAGTGACTTTGACAGCTCTGTACTATCAAAAAGGATTCCACAAAATTGAAAAAGAAAGGTTTTCTGCGTTATACATGAGTAGCCATGTGTTCTCACATCAACAGGATTGCCTATTGTTTGACATCCGATTAAGATCAGATGGAAGAAAGGCTGCACACCCTGTGCTCCACAAGAACCTGTACAGCTGACCTTACCCAAAAACTTGGACGCCGCTCTGGCAGAATAAGACAGGAGATGAGGAACTGAATGATGTTTCCCTTCATCACTTGCATCCCATCAGGATTTCCAGTTCAGAGGTAATGGAGCTCTACAACCCTTACATGAGATTGTTCATCTCAAGTTATCAAGTAAGTTGCAGAAACTACCCCTTTCCTGAAAAAGCTGCTAAATTACAGGAAGGGTTTGCAAACTCTTCAAATGAGTTTCAGTTATTAGGAATTATGGAGTGGAAAAAATGAGCTTTCTGAAAGTATACTATTCATTAAAAAAGAAATTTAGTAAAAAGTAATTCAGAAAGACTGCATTATTAGCAATTCTTGAGGTATTTGAGTTCAGAAAGCAGTCACTTTCACATAGGCTTCTCTGATTTTCTTGTCACACCCCCTGATCACTACTTATTTTTGATAGCTCTGAAACATTCTGCTCTGTGCAGCCAGGAAGAAGCTGTTCAGGCTGCCTTCCACCATGCTTCCCATAGCGACGTGAACCCCAGTGGGACACAATCAGATCTTCTATGTTTATGTGTTTCTCATTACTCCAACAGGAAGCAGCATCTGATGTGTTGGGTACTGCAGGAGCTGTAAGGTTTGAACCATTCGCAGAGAAGAGGAAACAGGACTCGTCTGCCCGGGTGGTGGTGGAGCGCTCTAACCTTTCAGCTGCTGCATAGAAAGATGCTGATCTTTTTGCCAGCCCTGGGAAAAGGGTAAGGTCTTCCTCTCAGTTCTAAAATAAAAGAGCATTTAAGAAAACTTTCAAGCTTGCACATCTCAAATAGCAAGAATGACTCAAATTTTGGAGACAGCTGGGATTGAAGACGCTGTAATCCCTCTCCTCAGCACATTTTACTGGTTGTTTAGGGCAGTTCTACTCTGCAGTCTGTTTTTTATGATATCCACTTTGAAGTGTCTAACTCTCCTGTATATTGTGGAGGCAATACTTCTGAATCCTTATCGTGACATTCCACTGAGGACCTGATTATTGATCAGTTTGTTTAATACCACAAGTTGTGCTAGGAGCAGGAAGCTAAGGCAGCACTCCCAAATCCCATGCTACTACCCAAACCACTTTCCCTTTATCTGGCTTATATGTAACAAAGCGTTTATTTACCCCAATCACAAACACTGTAAAGAAAAATAACAAGGAACATGAACTGACATGCACATGCAGAAAGATGAGTGATTCTCCCTTGACTTCTGTAGGGTACAGAGCATCAGTAAAGAAACAAAACTGTTAAGATATATGTCATGATATATACCTAGGAGTATCATTGTGAATGGCCTTGTTTGAGTTTTTTGTCCTCATATTGGGAACGAATTACATGGGGGAGCACGAGCGAGTGAGCAGATCCATCAGCCTGCCTCATGCTCTCCCTGTCAAAGCAGTAGCTCTGCAGAGTTGCCATGATTCATCAAGACTGTTAGCACATTCTTTCATCTCCCTGCATCTCTCTTAAACATGCAGAAGGCAGGTGATAACTCCATCCTTTGTGCACAGGCAAATATTTAAATCTCATGTCTTATCTATATATCTTGTGTATATAGCTTCATCTCTGCCATCACCTGATGTATAAATTTTGTTCCATCCAGTTTAGGAGGAAGTAGCCTAACCTTCCACCGCTGGTTTGTGCCGCATAACCTCATTCTCTCTTGAGGTGACTTTTCCCCTCATACCGTGAAAAAGAAATTAACTGTATAATCTTTCAGAACAGTACAGCAAAAGGACTATGTTTTACCATAATACAATGAAACTTTCATTTACCACAAAGCTGTGACTGCACATTTTTCCATGGTATGCAGTGGGTTAGATCTGTATGGTGACACAGATGACCGAATCAGTGTTGACATTGATTTCTTATCTGAGAATAAGACCTTATGACTTAAAAAAAATTAGACACGTCAATGAAAATTGGTGTATGTTGAAGAACGTTGCCTGATATTCTACACACATGCCCTTCCCAAATCAGGTGGACTATCTCCTCTTTGATTTAATTCCTCTGGTTTGCAAGGAATGTTTTTCTTATAGATGATTTTGGAGAGCTGGATGTTTAAAACCGAACTGTGATACTTTTCTTTTTTCTATGGCTATTGTTCTTGTCAACCCCTGTTTCCATGCAGTTATATAAAATCACCATTTTGGCTCTCAGATACTGCAGTAATAGTAGTTATGTAGGTAATAAAAATAGATGTTACATTTTTCCATGAGTATGTTGCCACTGGAACAAAGAACTCTAAAATCAACTTGATTTCTGAACTAAATTTTGCTGCATAAAAAATGCCTAGATTTACATATACACTTCCAGATGATAAAATTTCATTGAAAATTCATGTATCATGACGCACTGTGATTACTAAAGCAGGTTTTAATATTCCTGTTGATAATAGTCCCCAGATCTGTCACATAACCAGTCCTAGTTAGTTTGCCTTGTTTACAGTCTGCAGAAGCACAGCATTCTTTCAGTCTTTGTCCTAATAGTGAAATAGGCATTTTGATCCACACAGTTCTTGGAAGTTTGGAAACCAATGCCCTTTTCCAAAATGCCATGTGCACCACAACTTCAAATCTCAACTGAAAGCTAATTTTACTGTCTGGATAAATAAAAGCAGACTCAACAGAGAAAGGTATTTCAGATGATTAGTTTAGAATCTGTGTGCAACTCAAACAAAATTAGTTATAAACAAACAAATGCAATCATGTACATAAAAGGAAAGTGCCCAGGGTCATATAAAGAGAAATAATATCACAGAAAGCAGTGGCTTTGAAAGGAATCAGATTATGGTGAGCAACATAAAAAGGTCCTTCCATTTTTCTGCTGGTAGAAGTTGATATCACCTGTAATTAATAAAGAGTAACAGAGAAGTAATTTTATCTCTATTCATGGGGAAACAGAGTGTTTCCTTCTGTACATTCTGATGTGTGTGAATTTTGGTTTTAAAAAAATGAAAAGCTGGGCTGAGAACACGTCACAAATATTGTTGAAGGCACTGCAGCTAGTCCTGTCAAACTGCCCTGCCTAAAGCAGTCCAACACTTTCACTCGCTTTCCTCTTTGGCCTGGAGTATTTTCACTTTTGCAACTACTCTAAGACAGGAATTTTAGCGTAGAGGTGATAGTTTGATTACAAGTATTACTTCATGTTTTCATTAAAAGGTTGTTTTTGTGGTTTTGACTATCTGATACCTGTTCCAAATCTCTCAGTCTGAACCTTAAATCCTCACCAGTGATTTATGAGTCCATGATAATCTTTTGACAGTTTTCATTGGCACAAAATATAATCTTTAAAGTTTCTTGTAAACTTTATTATAGAATCATAGAATCATAGAATGGTTTAGGTTGGAAAGGACCTTGAAGATCATCGAGTTCCAACCCCCCTGCCATAGGCAGGGACACCTCCCACTAGACCAGGTTGCCCAAGGCCACGTCCAGCCTGGCCTTGAACA